>JAHKKF010532483.1:0-28544 GCA_019740295.1 Labeo calbasu
TTAAACTGCATTTTGGAAGTTCAAAATCAGGGCACCATACCAGTCCATTATATGGAGAAAAATGCTGAAATGTTTTCCTCAAAAAACAATTTCTTTACGACTGATTGGATGACAAGTGGGTGAGTACATTATATGTGAATCTTTGTTTTGGAAGTGGACTTCTCCTTTAAGTAATATACAAAAAAAGTGTGTCAATACATTTTTTTTTTTTTTTTTTAAGAAATGAATGATTTTATTTGGTAAGGATTAAAATTAATCAAAAGTGACATTAAAAATATATTTATTTTAATTGAATGATGTTCTTTTGAACTTGCTATTCATCAAAGATTTCTTAAAAATGAGTTAATTATTAAGCAGCACAACTTTTTAGCATTAATAATAATATGAAATATTTCTTGAGTAGCAAATCAGCATATTGATTGAAGACTTGAATACTGATGCTGAAAATTCAGCTTTGTGTCGCAGAAATAAATAACATTTTAAAACATATTAAACTATAAATCAGTTATTTTAAATTGTAATAATATTTCACAATATTACATAAAATAAAAATATAAAATATATAAAAAAAGTTGCCCAAATAAATCTGTAATGCATAATAGACAGTGAATTTTTCTGAAGTAGTAAGTTTCATTCAGTGCTGATACGGCATGTATACACCATCCACCCACCATAGAATCAATTTTATATGCGGTTTCATTTTCCAGTGTGTGAAACTGATGCCTGTGCCTTTTTTTTCTTCGCTCTCTTCTCTTTATATCTTACCGTGCCTTTGTAGTGCCAATCAAAATGTACGATTCTCCACCAGTCGAACAAATGACTCCACAGGTGTTACAAGAAGAAAACAGTTAGTAAAGTTTTGCTTCAGGACATTAAGTTGCGCCCAAAAATGATTTCATTTATTTTTTTACAATAATGCATTTATGCTTTAAAATCATAATATGGTTTAAATCATAAACCAGCATAATATTAGCTTATTGTATTTTCTACAAAGGCATGCCTGATCACTACTTTGAGTAATGCAATCACTTGTTTTTGTACACATGCAGTGAAGCAGATTAACATATATTTACATAAATTATATACTTTACTGATTAACACTATTATTGTAAGATTACATAATTAGTGTTCCTGAAATTAAATGAACTCTTAAATGAATTTCAATACTGCACTAAAAAAAGGCCCCTATATTGTTACATTATAGTAAGTTTCCCATAAACCAGTTTCTAGAATCGCGCTGCATGTTGGGAATTAAAATAAAATTCCTCTCCAAACTGTATTTGTGCAGTAAATACATAATTTCTCCTTGTTGTCGCATATCCTGCGGGAAAGTGAGTGGAACAGATTATTTAGCCAAGGATATGAAAGTCGATTTGTCCTACATTTTATTTCGAAGAACAAAAATGCCTGAGCTAATCCTGTCTTTGGTTGACAGACGGAAGACCTGCAGGCGGGAATCGCACACACTTCCGTACTTTCACGTTAGTGTGAACTAACCAGACATTCACTCAGCCCTTTCATGCTCACGTAATTCATGTTCCTCAGAAAGTGAAATGCTTCTTGAGAAGGAAGTATTCAAACTCAATTCCGGCAACGGATCCTGGCCTACTTGCGCAGACGATTTCTTGAAGCTGCAAAGTGCAGTACAGAGAGCGAGAAGCTAAATCTCAGAGGATGTTTTATTTAATATGAAGCCTTCCTCAAAATCAGGAAATAAAATGTAGCCGGGAGGGTTTTTATTATCTCTTGTGCTGTATTCCCGCCGCAGACCCAGGTGCTGTGATTGTGAACCCCCAAAAAACTTCAGATCTTGTCTGACCATGTGAATTTGAATCCTGCTACAGAGTAAAACATATCAATAGAAGGACGCCTGAACCTTGGACAACAAATCAACACAAGTCTATTACATCAAGTTCAAGTTCTCATCACTTTTTAGACGTGGCCTAAAGTTTCATCTGGGTTTTTTCTGTAACCATGTGCATTTTACTGCTGTGCACCAGTAACACTGTATTATTGATAAATTCTTCTTTTCTGATAGTGGAAATGACCATAAACTGACCTAAGAGCAATTTTCAGTTATCATGGCATGTCTTTTCTATGAGCTGTTTGCAAATGAGTCACACTTTTGATTGAACAGGTTTGCAGAAAGGTGCAAAAATGATTCAGTTTGATTCATTTGGACAGTTCACTCACTCAATCATTTGCAGTGATTTCTCCACCATGATGTACTGTGGGAAACAAAACTGGCAAATGTCTTCTATTGCTACAAATCAACAGATGTCATACCACATCATGTCCAAGTTTTCAACACTTTTTTGACATTTTTTTGGATGTGGACTATGGAGTTTTTCCATGTGCTGTAACCAGAGGTGTTTTACCAGTGAAATACTGCAGAGAAATATTATTGGTAAATTCTTGTCTGACAGTGGAAATTACTGTATAATATTTCAGCAATCATGTTGTGTGTTTTCTATCATCTGTTTAGAATAAGAAAAAGCGTTGGTAAATTTTGCAAATGAATCACTGTTTTGATCAAACAGGTTTGCTAAATGTTCTAAAATGGTTCATGATTCAGTTTGATTCATTTGGACAGTTCACTCACTCAGTGAATCATTTACAGTGGTTTCTCCACCAAAATATGATAGTCTATAAGACAGAAAACAAAAGACGTGCTGGATGAGGTGGATATTTACCTGCATTCTGATGTACTGGTGGAAACAAAACTGGCAAATGTCTGCTATTGCTACAAAGTAAAACAACAAGAAAAGGAGCCCCGAATCATTACACAGCCTTTGGTGTCTTAGACAACAAATCAACAGATGTCAGACCACATCAAGTCCAAGTTTTCAACACTTTTTTTTTTTACATTTTTTAGGATGTGGATAATGAGGTTATTCCATGTGCTGTAACCAGATGCATTTCACCAGTGAAATACTGCAGTGAACTATTATTGGTAAATTATTGTCTGACAGTGGAAATTGCTGTATAATATTTCAGCAATCATGTTGTGTTTTCTATCATCTGTTTAAAATAAGAAAAAGCGTTGGTATTTTGCAAATGAATCACTGTTTTGATCAAACAGGTTTGCAAAAAGTCCTAAAATGGTTCATGATTCAGTTTGATTCATTTGGACAGTTCACTTACTCAGTGAATCATTTGCAGTGTTTTTTCCACCAAAACAAGGCACTTTATAGGACAGAAAACAAAAAGAGTGCTGGATGAGGTGGATATTTACCTGCATTCTGATGTACTGTGGAAACAAAACTGGCAAATGTCTTCTATTGCTACAAAGTAAGAGAAAAGGAGTCCCGAATCATAACACAACCTTTGGTGTCTTAGACAACAAATCAACAGATGTCATAAGTTGGTTTTTTTTGACATTTTTTAGGATGCGTATTATGTTTTTTTTTTACTTTTCACTTAGTGAATTATTTACAGTGGTTTCTCCACCAAAATATGATACTTGATAAGACAGAAAACAAAAGAAGTGCTGGATGAGTTTGATGTTTACCTACAAACTGATGTACTTTAAGAAACAAAACTGGCAAATGTGTTCTATTGCTACAAGAAAGGGAGTCTTGAATCATAACACAACCTGCAGTGGCAACAAACAGATGTCATACCACATCAAGTCCAAGTTTTCATCACTTTTTTGTCATTTTTTTTGGATGTGGACTATGGGGTTTTTCCATGTGCTGTAACCAGAGGCATTTTTACCAGTGAAGTACTGCTGTGAAGTGGTAAATCCTTGTCTGACAGTGGAATTTTGTTGTATACCGACTGAGAATAATTTACTCTGATTATATTTCAGCAATCATGTTATTTGTTCTTTTATCTGTTTAGAATCAGAACAAGTGTTGCTAAATTTGCAAATGAATCACTGTTTTGATCAAACAGGTTTGCAAAAGGCGGTGGTTTCTCCACCGAAACAGGATACTTTACAAGGCAGAAAATAAAAAAAGAGCGCTGGATGAGTTGGATATTTACCTGCAATCTGATGTACTGTGGAAAACAAAACTGGCAAATGTCTTCTATAGCTACAATGTAAAACAAGAAAGAAAAGTTTTGAATCTTAACACAATCTGCAGTGTCTTAGACAACAAATCAACAGATGTCATACCACATTACGTCATACATTAAGTTTTCGACACTTATTTTTGTGTGTGTGTGTGTCCATGTGCTGTAACCAGTGGCGTTTTTACCAGTGAAATACTGCAGTGAAGTATTATTGGCAAATTCTTGTCTGACAGTGGAAATTACTGTAAAAAATTTCAGCAATCATGTGCGTTTTCTATCATCTGTTCAGAGTCAGGACAAGTGTTGCTAAATGTGCAAATGAATCACTGTTTGGATCAAACAGGTTTAAAAAGGTCTAAAATGGTTGTGGATCAGTTTGATTCATTTGGACAGTGTACTCACTCAATGAACCATTTACAGTGGTTTCTCCACCAAAATATGATTTATAAAACAGAAAACAAAAAGTGAACTGGATGAGTTGGATATACATACAAATCTGATGTACTGTGGGAAACAGAACTGGCAAATGTCTTCTGTTGCTACAAAGTAAAAAACGATAAGGGGAGTCCTGAATCATAATACAATCTGCGGTGTCTTATACCAGTGGTTCCCAACCACGTTCCTGGAGGCCCCCTAACACTGCATGTTTTTCATGTCTCCTGATTTAGATCATCAGCCCATTAGTAGAAACTCCAAGACCTGAAATGCGTGTGTCAGACAAAGGAGAGATGCAGAATGTGCAGTGTTGGGGGGCCTCCAGGAACGTTGTTGGGAACCATTGTCTTATACAACAAATCAACACATGTCATACCACATCAAGTCCAAGTTTTCAACACTTTTTTGATGATTTTTAAGGATGTGGACCATGGGGTTTTTCCATGTGCTGTAACCAGAGGTGTTTTTACCAGAGAAATATGCACTGTGCACCCGTGAAGTATTATTGTCAAATTCTTGCCTGACAGTGGAAATGACTGTATACCAACCTGAAAAAAATAGTCTGATAATATTTCAGCAGTCATGTCATGTGTTTTCTATAATCTGTTTAGAATCAGAACAAGCAAGTCAAATTCACAAATCGCTTAAACGGATTTACAAATTCAGTTTGATTCATTTGGACAGTTCACTCACTCACTGAATCATTTGCAGTGGTTTCTTACACCGTAACAGGATGCTTTGACAGAAAACAAAAAGAGCACTGGATGAGATGTTATATATCCTACATTCAAAAGCAACAAAACTTGCAAATGTATTTTATTTATTTATTTTCAATGATGAAGAAGCTCTTTATTGCTTATGAATGACTCAAGACAATTATAGCCTATCCATATATCCTTGCAAAGAGTATAATAATATAGTACTGATAGAATCTTTTTTGTTTAAATGGTTCCATAAAGAACCTTTAACATCTGAAGAACCTTTCTGACTCACAAAATGTTCTTTGTGGCAAAAGAAGGTTCTTCAGATATAAAAAGGTAATAAAGAGATGGAGACCTTTACTTTTAAAGAGTGTATAAAAGGCTAAAAACACTCTTGGCTGTAATGTATCACATGTAAATCAATCTGAGAATTAAGGTCAAGACATTTTTGCTGGAACATTTGCACATTTAATGTCTTTTGTTTCTACATTTTGCTGAAACTTAGACACTGAGGCCGTCACATATCAATCACATTCACCCGTGTGTCCTACATTTTGATAATTCAGACTCAATCTGGACACAAACCAGCAACAGGGTGCAGTTCATAAATTGCTCTGCAAGCAACGTTTATTACATTTTGACACTCGTTAATGATTAATAATGTTTGAGGGCTTTTATTTTTTCTTTTTCTGCCCCCTATTGCAACAGTCAGTATAGAGCATGAAACACAGGCAAAGCAAGCAGAGCTGACAGACAGACTGTGACAAACAGGTAAAGTGGGTCATACATGTTTGTATCTCAACCAAAGGTCTACAGCATAGAGTTTTCAAGACGGAAAAATGTACTGGAAGACATGGAGTTAAAAGAAAAGTTATTATTTAGACCCATCATGCATGACCAGTGGACGACTTGCATATTTTACTTTACTTGGAAACTAAATTGCCCTGCATAAGAGCTTTTGCTAAATGTCTTACATAACTGTATACATTTTAAAGGAAACTGTAGTAGTAAAAACGCTCAGCACATCTAAATCCAAAGTTATTCATATTATTTTTAAGCATTAAAATGACTGATCATGTGCCTCAGGTATTGCATTTTTTTCTTGAATAATCAATAAAGTATTTAAACATTAACTTCCGGAGCCATTCATATACATTTACCAGGGCAAAATTGACTTGGATATTGGCATAAGGTTAATTTTTGACCAATGGAAGATGGGGAGAGTGTTCAGGGGAAACATTATTTTTCATAATTGCACTTTTTCTTTTTTTTTTATCCACTTGCATTTGGTGCCATTTAAGTGGTGCTTAAATTGCACATTTCAGCTTTAAGGTAATGCACAGCCTATAATGTAGGTGTGTTCTGAAGCAGGAAAGTGGTTTTAATGTTCTGACGTTGTTAATCCATCTGAAGTCTTTGTTTGAGACCATTTAAGCTTTGAGAGAAAAGCTTTCAAACAAGCGAACACTGCCACTGATCTATAGTATCAATGCCACATGACGTCTTTTTGTAGTATGCACTTGGTTATATGCTGCACGGCTCTAGAAACATTGCAGCATCCATAAAGAGATTTCAGCTTCTGAAGTGATTTGTGGCGCAGTGCCGAACCCTACGGCTTATAGCATTATATACGGTGAATGTTTTGAATTATAAATGTGTCAAGAGCTGCCACCTCAAATACATGTCTGGTAATTCTGGTTATTAGAAATCTACATAACCATTCCAAACCTACTGATATATGAGGGAATATAGATTTTATGACCAAAAGCAAAGAGGGAGATGTACGTTTGTGCGGTTGTTAATAAGCCGGGAACGCATTCTTTGAAGAGTGAGACGAGACTCTGCTGTAGCTGATGGCACTGGATGAGTGGATGTGTCCAGCTGAGATCGTCCCTCCAGCTGCACATTTAAGAAAATTACATTATTACCGTCATAATGAGACAAAGAGCAAATGAGTCGCCACCTTCAGTGCTCACTCATTTTGCAAGGCTTTTTGTGCAATTATGTGTGTGTGAGAAAGAGAAAAAGAGTGAAAATTGAACTGTCTCAAAAATAGCTTTCATTATTTTTCATTAAGTTTATCTATCTATCTATCTGTCGATCTATCTATCTATCCATCTATCATTACAATTGAAGTCAATAGTTTACATACACCTTGCAGAATCAGCGAAATATTAATTATTTCACTAAAATAAGAAGGATCATACAACATGCATGTTACAGTATGCATTAAGACCCAGGGGTGAAAACTTTTGGAATTTTAAGATTTGAGGTAAATTTAACTTATTTTGTCTTCTGGAAACATGTGCGTATCTTCTATAGCTTCTGAAGGGCAGTACTAAACAAAAACAAAAAAAAAGACATTTAGGCCGAAAAAGAAAAATGTACACATCTTAATTCTGTTCAAAAGTTTTCACCCCCAGCACTTAATGCATTGTTTTTCCCTCTGGAGCATCCGTGAGCATTTGAATCTTCTGTAATAGTTGCATACGAGTCCCACAGCTGTCCTCAGTGTGAAAAGATGGATCTCAAAATTATACCGTCATTGTTGGAAAGGGTTCAAATACACAAAAATGTTAAAAAAAAAAAATAAAAGAATTTCTAGGACCTGAAGGATTTTTCTGAAGAGCAACGGACAGTTTAACTGTTCAGGACAAACAGACGACTCATGAACAACTATCACTAAAAAAAAAGTAATGCTACATTTCTCCAAATCTGTTCTGATGAACAAACAGACTTACTTAAACTACACCTTAGATGGCCGGAAGGTGATTAAATTAAATTTTTGGGTTAAATATTCCTTTAAGATTTCCATTTGCCATTGTTTATCCCCGCCAGTCTGCATTAAAACAGACCTACAACACATTTTTGACTTGCAAGCACCAGTTATGACTGAGGACCACTCTTTACGTACATCACATAGAAACATAATTATTTTTTCTCATAGGAAGGCTATTTTCACACATCAACACACATAAACACATAATGGCCTTTCAGTCAGAATTTGCAACGTTTGTCTGCAGTCTCATCAAAAAGCCGAAAGTAATTAAATGTATTTTTAGAGGGACTGACACAGCGTGGCCACTGATGAACCCAACAGGTGAGCACTTTAAAGTTTTTACATATCAAAGCACCTGCTACATGCAAAATTGTGTTACTTGGGTCACAAAAGAGTTTTTCATTTATTTTCTGCCTCAAAGTGCACAAATATTTAGTGATAATAATTGGGTTTGGGTTTTGTTTGTACACCCAGCGGGGTTGTGAACTCATCTGAAATGAATTAAAAATGTTTTTTTTAAAGTCCATGACAATTTCTAAATTTAAATTGAGGTGGCAAACAAGATGCAGTATCAAAAGTAGCCTATAATTAAAATCATTATGGATTACTGAATGATATTTTGCCCAGAAATAACTGTTTGAAGCTAAAACAGATAGATTTTTTTTTTCTTCCAACAATGCAGCTTGCTGCTTTACAAGACATTAAATGATGGACTGGAGTTGTTTGGATTACTTGTGAATTATTCTGATGTTTTTATCAACTATCATTCTGACAGCACCCAATCACTGCAAAGGATCCAATGGTAAGCAAGTAATGCTAAATTTCTCCAAATCTGTTCTGATGAACAAACAAACTTATCTATATCTTGGATAGCCTGATGGTGAATAAATGTCATGAGCAAGTATTTATTTATTTGATGACTAGCTTGATGACTGATTGAATTTTAGCATGTAATTCCTTATGATATTCCACACGGTCAGCATATGCATACGTCTATTTGCAGCTTCTGCATATGTGTAGTAAATGCATGAATGAACCAACCCCCTTCTAATAAACGAATTCACAAGCAGCATGCTTGTCCACGCCACACTGGAGGTTTAACCGAGCGTGTGTCTCGCATTACCCCGCCGGTCCCGACATCAGTGCAGGTCACCTGTACGCTACTGTTATTTATATGGCAGGACAAAGGTTCAGCCCAGCTATTAACACTGCGGCGTGAGCCACCGATGTCCGGCACGGGCTGAGGAATATTGAGCTGACGCCACCGACTGTATTTATGGAACACCAGAGGGGAAGAAGTGGATATCTATTACACATTTAGAAATGCACATGGACATAAAGCACACACACATGCACAGTCAGTCACGGACAATAGACCAGGACACGCTGACCCATACTATCTGTTCTCACTGATGAAACACTAATTCAGCTGAGAGCTCATTGCAGTTCTGTCTGAAATCCCTTGCTTCTTTTCAGTAGGAAAGAAAAATCTTAATTGTTTGTCCAAGACAACAGTGAGATCTACTATTCTGACTACAATAGAGGATTTGCACTTACGTCACGATTTGGTCAGTTACGTGGATGCACAGCCATATCGGCGGCACTCAGATGTAAACAACAGCATGGATTGCATGGTAAATGTACTACTGGATACATTGTTCTGCTAATTTATGGTGTCTAAACCACACAGAGGCTGCTAAATCATGACTTAGTAAGCAGGAAAGGGTGCAAAATTTTGACAAACTAAAGTTAATAGGTGGTAAAGATGCGTACAAGCAGTTTTATGAAATGATAAGAACAAACATGAATGTTGTCAAGATTCTTGCCCTGGAAATCCTGGTTCATTTTGGCCAACCACAAACACCTTTTGTTCCTCAGACAGTTTTTTGCACTCTTCTCATTGATTTGTTTTAACTTTTGGCAGTCTACTCCAAATTTTTTTCCTGGTTCGAGCGATTAGTACAGCCCAAAACATGACAATAATTGACCACTTTCAGCAGTAATAATTAGTTAAATATGCAAGTTTCGTTTGGTTCAGTAGCACTGTTTACATTCAATGCTCACATAACGTCACATGTAGCTGCCTTAGTAATATGGTTTTCGATTAATTGCTTTTTATTTTATTTTTTTAGTAGTTTACTATTTGCATTTAGCATCAATTTTTATGCTATTGTTTATGACAGAACTCACATTTGAATCACAACTCGCCAGTAGTTTCAGAACAGTGATATTTTGGCAAATTTGAGCAAAGTTTAAAACACTATTTACAACCAAAAAACATTAATATGAACTTAACATTTCTCATCAGTTTCTTCCAAGACCAAATAAGTGAGTTTTTGCCTGAAACAAGACAAAATATCTGCCGGTGGTATAAGAAAAATAATCCTGTATTCCCTTTGAACTAAGTTTAATTTTCTTTTTCCCTGCTTTAGACATAAACTCATTTAATGTTGATGTTGTTGTTTTCAGAAACAACCTTGTATTAAGTTATTTTGTCTCTCAAGAAAATGCATCTTGATTTAACAATGTTTAGATATTTGCACTGGAAACATGGTAAAATAACACCAAGCAAAATGTTGTATTTATTATTATTTATATATTTGTTATTATTTTCTGTTTATTTTAATTTTTATTTATTTATTTTAATTTTATTTATGTATGTTGACGATTATTGGCATTAGCAGCTGGGGTCAAAACAGAGCAGGTCTGATCTGATTATTCACTATGAACATAAAAGGTTTTACAGGCATATTTAGAGTTGGTTGCAGATGTTTATTTTGCTGTAATATTACATGTATAATTAAAAAAGTGTGGTGTCAGCTAAGTTCACCAGTTTGTTTGTAACATACCAAATGCCTCTGTCTGTGCTGTACTCTTGTTGTGAACATACTTTCACATTAATAAATTCTTGAAAATATGAGTGGTGTTAGTTATTGCATCATGTGTGTATAGAAGTGAATCTGGAAATCTAATCTAAGTACTTGATTCATATGAGCAAACAAAAGCGGTGTTTAGGATGCTTTGTAATTCTCTTTATTGTCATAGAAATTCCAATGCTGAGCAAAAAAGAATAACTTTTTAGCTTTTCTCTAGGTGTCTGTTTATCTCTAAATCTCCCAATGATTATTTTTTTTATCTTCGGCCTCGATTTTGGCCTGTTCAGAAAAACATTTCTCTCTCAATGAATTCCTCTCTTTTTCACCATGGTATCTTGCTCTAAATTTCTCCCAAATATCCCTCTCCTCCGTTGTTACCTCTGACTCACATTCCTTATTAATTCTGCTCTCCGACTTGACTTTCATATCTTTAGTGCCTCTGCTCTCATTTCTCTTTATAACTCCACCAGACGTCTACACCTCTTCCCTGCAGTTACGTCACATTCCTGCACATCATTTCTCTGCTTTTCCCGGCTCCATTACTTAAAAAATGTCCTCACTCTCTTTATTGCTCACTCCTCCTATGAGAGGGCAGTATTGTGTTCTGGGGCAGGTTGTTTTGCAGGTGAAGGAGTGTTTAGGCCGCTGGGTTTGGGCTGGATAGCTACAAGGCAAAGACAAGCATTCGCCTGACGCAACCCCTCAAAACGCTAGACTGTGGCACATGGTTATTTTAGCTGCACTGAGAGCCCAATTACTGTTCAGGATGAATGTGCACTTCACAGTCAGTGATGGGAATCCCAAGATTCCAGCGCCGTAACAATTCCATTAACTATTCTTTCAGTAGCATCAAGGAAGACAGAATGGACACGTTTGAAAAGCAGTTGTTATTGTAACTGTGGTCCCATTAGTATGTAAATTGTGGTTTTCATATAGTTTTATACACTCTTAAAAATAATGGTGCCAATGAGAGTTTTTTGTTCTCCACTGAACCATTTTTCTATAGTGTGAAGAACATTTTAAAAATCTCAAGAACTATAAAGAACATTTTGTGAAATGTAAAGGTTCCATGGATGTTAAAGGTTTTAAGGAACCATCAATGCTGAAAAAAAAATAACATTTAAATGTTTAAAAGTATACTACTGTAATGACAGCATCTAAAACAAACATTTTTTTACATGCAGTATGTACAGCATATGAGACTTACTGTACAAATGTTTATCAATCCTTTTAAGGTTCAGAATACTGAATTACTTTTTAACAAAGTTAATGGAATGATTTTCCTAATTTGGCAGAACACATTCGTTCTGTTCTGTGTGATTTCTCAAGACGCAAACTCACATTCATATCAGTAAATTAGTGAAATTATTGTTACTGCTTTAAATAAACAATGCTCGTTAGGCTTTATTGACAATTAAATTAATTTACATAAATGTGCAAATGACAGCCGTCTGCTTCATTTTCTAAATGAATTTGCCATTTTAAAAACAAAGATATTTCTTGGGGGGAAAAAACTCAATTTACTGGTAAATGAGAGTTTGATTTGGGATTGTGTCTGAGAATTTAACTCGATAAGATTTTTAATGGTTTTGAAGGAAGTCTTTTTTGCTCACCAAGGCTATATGGTTCTGGTGCCAGTGGTTCATTTTTTATTTAATTGCTCAAATTGGAACTCAGCATCATTACTCCAGTTTTCAGTGTCACATGATCCTTCAGAAATCATTCTAATATGCTGATTTCTTATTATCAATTTTGAAAACAGTTATGCTGCTTAATATTTTTGTGGAAATCTTTTTTTTTTTTTTAAATAGCATTCATTTAAAACTGAAATCTCTTGTAACATTATGTACTGTCATTTTTGATCATTTAAATGCATCCCTTCTGATTAAAAGTTATCTTTCTTTAAAAAGACAGATAAAAAGAAAGAAAGAAAGAAAGAAAGAAAGAAAGAAAGAAAGAAAGGGCATTGGCAGGTGCAGTAAAAAAGTTCAGTTTGTAACTTGTTTTATTTCAGTAGGGAAAAAAAAACCCACCAGTAAATATCAAATTGGAACCCAAACAGCAAGACATCATCCCTTGGAAAAATCTTTCTATTTTCTACCAACTGCATAATTAGCAGTAAATGAGCAGTTAACATGCGTATTACAAGCCGTGTGTCATGTTATAATGTTGACAGTCGAACATATGCTTAGGTTATGTTTGTTTGTTTACTCTTGAACAAAACAGAATAAATGTAGCTAATCCGGCAGCATTTATGTAGCCATCATTTTATTTGTTCTCCGGTGAATATAGAGTGATTAAAAGCCAGCACAGAGTGTCATTGAAAGCAATCCCCCTCCACTGCAATTGACAACAGCGCAGCCCAGCATCTGTTGCAAATAAGAGAGATGCCCAACAGTTCATTATCACCTGAGCCTCTAGCTTCACACTGTCCAAATGAAGCTCAAAACAACGCCCACAGCAGACAGTTTGCCAACCCAGAGAGCAAACAAGTGCCACTGGACCTGTCAAGAGTTGATATGATTGCACTCAATTCGTTCTCTTCAGACAGAGTGAAAGAGAGATGGTTAAGAGAGGAAAATGTGTGCTCGCGATCTGCTTCCTTCAGTCTAATGCTGCAATACCAGTGCTGACCAACTAATGCAGTGACACATTTTGTTTACAATGTCACATACTACATGTAATTCACTTAAATCACAAACTGATTAATTTGGAAGTTCTAGCAGCAAGTATATCTATTCCTTCACAATATTTCAGCAAGCAAGTCGTTTGACAGGTATGGAATCTTTTCACAATGAGTGGAAGCTGCGAATTCAAATAGAGAGAGACTAAGTAAGCAAGAAAGGTTGCGATATATAGCCAAACTAAAGTTAATAGGTGGTAAAGATACGTACGAGCAGTACTAATATTTCACCTACTTGACTGGAAATAATAAGAACAAGCATGAATGTTGTCAAGATTCTTGCCCTGGAAATCCTGACACACTTTGGCCAACCACAAATGCGTTTTGTTCCTCAGACAGTTTTTGCACTCTTCTCCTTGATTTGTTATCTCTTTTGGCAGTCTGTATAGTACTCCAAATGTTTTTCCTGGTCCGACCGATTAGTACAGCCCAAAACATGCCGATAATTGACCATTTTCAGCAAAATATGCGAATTTAGTTCGGTTCAGTGGCATTATTGTTTACGTACATTGCTGCAAATATGGCCGACTGATGACGCCTCGTCAAAACACTCTCACAACAGCAACACACTTTTTTTTTGTAATTTGATACGCAGGTAATATAATACAAAGTTGGCATATAGTGTTATAAATGTACGTAAATAAAAAAAAAAATAATAATTAAATCTTTGGATTTACGATGCTAATAATATTTAAAACGCGTCATCATTCTCTGAAAAGGATTCTGTCGGCTGAATGAATCATTCGAGTCGGTTCTTTTCAATGAATCGGTCAAATATTCTGAGCCTGCATCCCAGTGTGCATACTATCCATCCTAAATTCGGATAGTAGTGATTTTCAATACTATTTAGGGCAGATAGGGTGGATAGTATGCACATTGGGACGCCAGGTGAATCATTTCGCGGTTCAGTCTGAATCATTCAGACGTCTCAAACGCGAACTGAATCGCTTTGGATCGGTTTTTCCAAAAATAGATGTAGGACATGACAAGTGCTGGCTAAAGTGGATACTTACGACAAACACTGAAACTAAACCCTGAAATGCACCCTGTCGTTTGCCAGGAATGAAGAAGAACTTCATGAAGTGGAACACCTGCGTGCAGCGTTTGAACGACTCTCTGTTGAAGGTAAACACACCTGAACTACTAAAAAGTTATTTGGTATCAAAGTAACCAGTACCAAACGTACTACTATGCTTTTATGGACATGTACTCTATTCGTACAATGGTACTCTTTTAAGTGCCTTAAAGTACCGTGTAAATACCTTGGTAACTGAAGATGATAGTCAGTTTTATGGTTTTATGATCTCACAGCATCACTGTAAAAGCATTTTTTTTTTGTAACAACGTTTTTTTCTGCTAGTACACCAACAACGGGCACAATTTTTATATTCCCCATGAGATATTTTCGAATTCATTACATTTAATGACATGCTACCATTTATTATTATGAATTACTGTATTCAAAATAAAGTAGCTTTCCATTTAGCATGCTTCTTTTCTGTTAAAGAAAATAATTCTGAGATATTATTTTTTTTTAATTCATTATTATCTGTTCATCAACTAATGCAAGTGCTTCTAATTTAATTCAAATCAGATGCAACATGTTTACAAAGTGCTCAGATCTGTTGCAATAATGTGCAACACTTTACTTTTTACTTTCAAATGCCAATTCAAAATAAAGTGGCAGTGATATCACAGTGTTCTGCATTTCTAAAATTTCTACAGTGTAAATGCACAATGTGTACTACTGTACATTGTTTGGGATGAAGCTTTGCTACTTTCACTAAATTGGAGCTTTCAGCTTAGCTTATCTTTTTTTTTCTGTAGTGTAGCTGGTGTCATAGGTAGCTATATTTTCTGAATAACGTACGCAACACTAAGCATTACAATGATGTTAGACATTTCTGAAAGGCCTCATCACATTAATGGCATGGGAAAGAGCAGCCATACATTAATGAATCTTCTCATTTACATGCACTGGCAGGTTTGAAGGGTCCATCGGTGCAAATTGCCTTATCTGAAGTGAACGTGACCCCGGCGGGCGGGCAGCTTTTGTAAATAAGCCATTATCCTTCCAAAAACGTAATTACATTGCTAATGCCTGGTGTGGACGAGGCCCTGACCGTGGTGAGACGCAGAGCAGTGGTTTAATTGATAAAGTTATCACGGTCCAGCATCCATGCAGAAACGATGCAGTGGGAAAACCAGTGGGACTGAGAGTATCAACCTTGAATGCAAGAACGAGCACAGAATCACTTTAATTAATGCTTATTGTAATGATTAAGAAGTAAAAGGTTTTTCATTTTAACCTAGAGAAACAAGAAAGGAAGTGTCAAACATTGACAGAGTGTGATAAGTGTTTGAACTTGTTTAAACACGGGCTGAATTTAATTGGTTTGTAGTTGTTGAATTGTGTATTTAATTGTACAATGTTCCTGTAAGAGAACGGTTGGGTCAGTGACAAAAATTGGGCTTTCGTACAATGCCTGACTATAGTACCTAAAGCTAGAAATAAACAGCTAAAATGATGAAATGAAACTTTGTTAATAAATTCAGTAATTTACAACCAATTTGTAACCAATGGATTCAGTTCCTTTTTAGGAAAACAAAATATGTGCTTAAATTTCTAATATATATATAGTTTGTATATGTTAGAAATTGTATAAAATAATATATTTAAATATTTATATAATTCTATATAATATATTAATCTAGTACATTAATATTTTATATAGTATATTAATAAAAATATATATTTATTAATCGTATATATAACATTTAGTTGCATATGAACATTTTTAAGCTTTGATGATTTATTAAAAAAAGTATCCACATAAAAAAATTCAGAATTGTAAGTGGCAATGCATTATTCATAGTATTTTATTCTTTCTTTTATTTAATTACATTTTTTATTTAATTGCTTATTTTTACATACCGTAAATGCCTTATTCTTTAAAGGAATAAAGGAAATTATGTAAACATAATGTAATTCTGTGTGTAAATGATGTAATTTCAGTGACATCACTCGCTCAATTTCATTACAATAAAATATAAATTAGTGTAATCATGCAGGAATGAACTGACATCCTAACTTCTTTGATACTCCCCCATTACCTAAAAGCCTTGAGTGCTTCAGAGGAAGAGTGCAAAAACTGAATTAATCACAAGGATATTTAGAGCCTTCGTTCAAATCTCATATTAATGTAATATTACCATCCGATCAATAGACAGCCTGGAGGGAACATTTTTAAACACAGTTTTCATGTTGCTGTGTGCTGGTGAACTCTTTAAAAAAAGGCTGACATTTAAATCAGCCTGGTATTAATTCAATCTAAGCTAACTTCACACTAGTTTTCTCAAGATATCATTCAGGCAAAATGAGATAATGCTATTTTTGACTAGCCAGCATGTGTGGATAATCAAAGAAATAGTTCACTTCAAATTAAATCCATTCAAATTCTCTTATTAGGTCACATTAAGAAATTTTGAAGAAACTTCACACTCCAAAAAGGACCACAAATGTGGACTGTTTTGTTGTGTGCTATAGTCTTTTGTGCAAGAAACAGACCAAAATTTAGAATCAAAAATTTAAATATGCAAAACACAAAACAGTGACGTTTGGCATCAATGTGCTGCCTGGCACAATACATCCAAACACGATTGTTTTGAATGTGCGTGTGTTGAATGTGATCTCTGAATATGATTTGTCCTGTGACAGATGGGTTTGGCTTGACAGAGGTAAAGAAACAGTTCACACAAAAATGAACATTTTGAAGCACAAAAGACAATATTTTTAAAACAGTGTTGGTAATCAAATAGTTGACAGTAGCTACTGACTGGAAAAAAATATATTATGGACGTGAATAGCTATTATCTCTGACAGAATTTTAGTGCCACGTAAAAAAATGAAAAAAAAAAAATGATAGAAGATTATGAGAATAAAGTCGAAATTACAATAAAGTAAAAATATTTCGACACATCGCTGTATTCGTTTCTGTTTAAGTGGCATGTAAATCATCTTTCCAATTACAATAATGAGATGATATATATATATATATATTTTTTTTTATTATTATTATTATTTATTTATTTTTGGATAAAAATGACAGAATTTGAAAGCTGAGCTGTGTTATATTAAAAGCAGCAAAGCACAAAATTATTGCAATTACTGGGTGGCTGGCGCATCGCTACAAATTAAGAATGGAAGACGTTAAATATTATGTCCAATTATATACTGTATTATATCATAAAAAAACAGCTTGTGAATAGTCACTTAATGTTATATACCTCAATAAAGACAACAATGTAACTTATGTTAACTAGTTGGAGCCACTTCAACCTTCAGAACATTTTATTGTTTTTTTTAATTAAATAGATGTTAAAATTGAAAGATTGGACGTCACAGACTTTTTTGTGGAGTAGGTGGTGGAATTTTCACAAAGACAGTATAATTTAATGAATCAATTCACATGAATACAGTGATCTGCCACGCCACATTAAAGAGCTTGAAAAACATGTTATTGTAAGACACATAGTTTGTATTTCACTATAAAACTGATTTTGAAAGCTGAGTCTTTCTTTTATATTAAAAGTACCAAAAGCACAAAGCTTATTGCTATCAAAAGTACCTAAGTGGCTGGCGCACTACAAATAATGAATGCAATCGAAGACATGAAATATTATTTCCACACATACTGTCTCCGTGAGTATAACACATGTTATGATTTCTTTTAATAATCCCGCATATATTTGTAGTATTAAAAAGGGTTAAATAAGAGAGATAGGGCGCCCCCTACAGTTGTTCCTGTTCAGTCTGTTAATATCATATTCTTGATATCAAGCTGTTTCCGCGAGTCCTTAAATCGACTCTTCCTTATCCCAGTGAGATGATGCAGCCGCTCGGATGCAACAACATTCAAATAAATTCCAGTGGCCTGGCCACTTCTTCCGGTGCCCTCAATGTGGGCCATTTGCAAGCGTAATATAGGCTATAATCTCAAAATATTATAACTTTAATTTCTACGATTTAAATTCTCAAAACATTTCTACTTTATTCTCGAAACATTTTGTCTTTATTCTCGTAATATTTTGACTTTATTCTTAACTCTTTAACTGTCACCCCCATTTTTGTACATAGACGTGAAAGTGCACTATCCAAACTTAAATTGTTATAATTCGTGAACAAATACATTTTCTAAAATGATTTTGAAGTACCATTTCAGTGGTAATGCAATGTCAGATTTTAAAATGGGTTTCAAAGGATGAATTTTGAGGTTTTAAACTTTCAATTGATATATACTTTATGATCATTTCTAAAAACATGATGAACAAGGCAACAAAAGACAGAACTCCTGTTATGATGTAGATTTTTGAGGTGCACTCTTGTCGTAAATTAATCTCTTACTGTTCCTACATAATTTGTAACAGAAAACAGTGGTAAAATATCTATTTAGAGACCTTTCAGTGATATATAGTTTGTCATGATTAGAATAGGATTTAATTGTAATATAGTGAAGTAAATTCAGACGTTTATTTCATGGTGTATTTGTTTCATTCCTTTATTTGCATGCATGAATATAATCCAAAAAAGATCTAATAGTGATCAGGTTATTTTTATTGTGTTAGCATTGCAATTATTTTAATTATTCATTACTGATCATTTGTACCGGAATACATTTTTTAAGTAACTCTCCCCATCTCTGTGCTTCATCCGCAAAGCTCAACAGTACAGAAAGCAGCCAAACAAAAGATGGAAGACAATGGGTCTGTGAATGAACGCACTGAATTGTCTGATGCCCATAAACAAAATTTAGCCTGCAGCCAACTGAACCACTGCAAAATGAGATTGTGCCATGATGTTTTTTATTCAGGAGTGAATGAGAGAGACAGACAGGGATAGGGAGGAGACGAGATGAGTATCCTGGCTTTCATTTGCTAAACAAAACGTAATGTCCTTACTGTTTGTGCCCAGCACAAGTGAACAAGAATGAATAGTCCCCCTGCCAAGTCTCTCCCCTGGGGCTCACTTAGAAAAACATTTTTTGTGCCAGTTTTGAAGAGTGCTTATTTCCCAAGCCCACTATAGTGTAGTGACGGAGGCGTGCAGATCTGAAGTGCTTTTATATTAATTAAATCCTCCTCCTTGTGAAACCGCTGTAGTTTTGTCATTTTTATTTCTTTATTTTTTTATTTTTTTAAGGGGAATGTCAACTCTTAGACTTTGAATGTGTTGGCTCAAAGATAAACTGATGGGGAAGCATTCTGATGTTAAAGAGATCATCCAAAGATTAAAATTCTGTTGTCATCATTTAGCCATTGACTTTCATAGTATGGAAAAAAAACATTGCCAACTGTTGCCAACATTCTTCAAAATTTCTTCTTTTGTGTTCAACAGAAGAAAGAAACTCATACAAATTTGGAAGAACAGAATTTTAATTTTAGGCTGAACTAACCATTTAAAATCTTAAAGGGATAGTTCAACCACAAATTTCATCAATTACTCGCCCTCAAGTCGTTCCCGTAACCCCGTAAGACCTTTGTTCATCTTTGGAACACAAGTTAAGTTATATTTGATGAAATCTGAGAGCTTTCTGAAAAAAATATTTGTTATATGCTTCAAAAACCTGAGAAATGTGTGGTTGCCTTTGATAAAATTTAATACATCAATACTGACCATGTCCACTCAAGCAAAATCCTATGGGAAAGAAAAATCTCATTACTATCTTGATTGTTTTTCTTGATCAGCAGTGATATTAAAAGAATACATTTCCTTCTCCTGAGGAAAAAAGTTCCCATGTGTGTCTCTCAAATTTCAGACGAAATCTCAGTAGCGTATCAAACTGTGCTTAGATTGGATATCAAAAGTCTGTGAATGTCAGTGATCTCAATAAGATCTCAAACATTGTTAACATTTGTCTCATTTTTAATTTTATCTGATCAAAAAACTCAACTGTGCATTAAAAATAACTGGATTGAAATCAATTTTGTGCCTCTTCAAGTAATTTCACAGGCTCTTTCACAGGGTGTGTTTACAGTTGGCAGGTTTGGTTCGATTAATACAAATTCTGGTGTGATTGCTCTGTTAATGTGGTTAATTTGAATAAGCGTTAACACTGCCATCCAAACCTTGGTGAGAACCAAACAAGCTATATAAAGCAATATGAGCTTGTCATAGGTAGCAGATCTTCACTTGTGTGTGCAACGGAGGAATTCCTAGTGCTGTTTTGACTCCTTTGCATATTTTAAGTTCTTTGTGAGTTCTCAGTGTCAGTTGGGTAAAACAGCACCATAGCCAAGCACAGTTTAATGCTAAAAAAGAGTTTGAGTTAAATGCTTTTCTTACTTGCACTGCAAAAAAAAAGTTGTTTCAACTTAAAATAATCTGTTACCGCGCTGACATAAAATTTTTAGTTAAATTAACATTAAATAATTTAAAATGTTAGTCAACAGGGTAACAAATTATATTAAGTTGAAGCAACTTTTTGAATTGTTTTTTTTTTACAGTGTAGATTTTTTTGTTTAGTCAAAATTAAGTGAGTTTTTGCTTACCTTTTGCAGATTATTTTGCTTGTTTCAAGCAAAAACACAGTTAATTTTGAATTATTTTTTCTGAAAACAAGACAATAATTTTTACTTGTCTAGAAAATCCTTCTTGATTTAAGAATTTTTAGATATTTTGGCTGGAAACGTAAGACATCTGAAAATGAAAGAACAGTCTTTGAACTAAAAACTGTTTTTCAACAATTAGATTTTTATTCATTCTAGCAGAAACCCGCACGGTATGAACTACATTCACAAAACAGATTTCTTCTTATGCGTGATGCATGCATAACCAAACAATAAACTATGCATGAACATGCATCACATTTGACATATTTACTTGATTGTCTTCAACTGAAACTCCTGATGCATCTGCAATGAGTCACTATGTATTTTGTATATTGAGCACCAGTCCAAAGCCACTGCGGGAGACCTTGAGTGTGGTGGTTTCATCTTATGGCTCTAAAGTATTAAGAAGAATGTTTACTCCACACGTTTCTGTTTCACTTATTTCCTGTGCTTAACATGAATGGTAGTGTATTCATAACGATGTATTTCCGCCGTAAATGAAACAACCTTGCTACTTTGCCTTGAGTTTTAGTTGAATTAAGTTTAACTGTAAGATAAATGTATAAAAACGGCAACCTTAATGTGTTTGCTCTGGTGTACAAATTCTTGAGTTTCTTGGTATTTTAGCTCTGAGAAGGTAACTATATGTAGCTATAAAGCCATTCATTTGATAAAGAATACTGGGTAATTCAAAGTCAGTTCCTAATAGCTAAAACCATAGAAAACAAGCTGTTTTTTCCTCTTCCTCATTTACAGTATTTGAACATTATTCCAATTTTTAAAAAATGATTTTTCTTTCCAGATTTGTCTGGTTGATAGAATGGGCCGAGCTTAAATTTATATTACTCATATTTCTGATCCCTGGCAGTCAAATAACATAATTTCTCAGTGTGCTCTTCAAATTAAAAAGCTGCAGTGTGAGTTAAGGCTGAATTGAGATCTGTGTTAAGGTGTGTAATTGCTAGCTTGTGCAAAGTAAATTAACCCTCAGGAAGTTGATCTGACATACTATTTAATGGAGCTTTCAGAGGTGAATTACCCTGCAGGAACATAATTTCAGCTGCGCTGTAACTGAGACTTGATTTCAAAGGTTCATAATGTAACAATAATGGCTCAGTCTCTGGTTCAGACCTTGTGTGTCTAGGTCCATGCTTCAAATTCAATTTCAACTACTAATAAGCAATTTGATTTTGATGCTGAAAATAGTCATGTAATGTTTTTTTTTTTCTCCCTCATTATCTAGATTCTCAGGAGAGGGCATAGGACAGAATCATAAGTGAATTAATTGATGACAACGCATACACGCAGGTCAAAGCATGTTAATGTACATGCCATCTCAATATCCTGAAGACCTTTGCTTTTAATTGCGGTGAAAATCATTTAATTCAAAATACAGTCAGTATTGCAGTATGCACTTTTTATGGGAACATAAAATGTTAAGTAATTATATGTAGGTTGATGTAAACTATGTTTTTTTCCCAAATGCCTAACAAAAGTGTGACTTCAGGGTTCAGTTCCATGAGCAAATTATTTTTCAGCTGAAAAATTCCATTTATAAATTTTTGATTTCTGTTACATTTGCATCACTGCACGAGCTCAGATCTATTCCAGTTAGTGGTTCACAAATAAAATAAATAAAACTAAAACCGCATAATCACTGTGTAATTTATAACTCCCACTACGCCGACTGCTGTTATAAGTATCTTATGGCAATGGGGAAGTGTAACATATTAGCATGGCACATGCAGCTTTAGAACCATCAAAGCAATAATTACACGCTGCTTGGCTGATTTAAAACAGATCCTTTTGGTGGAAAATGAATGAAATTATGAAATTTTATACTGTAAGTTTCTGCTGTCAAGACATATTGCCATATGACCACTATATATACACTACCAGTCAAAAGTTTTTGCACAGTAACATTTTAAATGTTTTTTTTTTCTCTCTTCTACTCACAAAGCCTGCATTTATGTGATCCAAAGTACAACAAAACAGTAAAATTATGAAATATTTTTACTATTTAAAATATCTGCTTTCTATTTGAGTATATTTTAAAATGTAATTTATTCATGTGATTTCAAAGCTGATTTTTAGCATCATTACTCCAGTCACATGATCCTTCAGAAATCATTATAATGTTCTGATTTGCTGCTCAAGAAACATTTATTATTATTATTATTATTATTATTATTATTATTATATTAAAAACTGTTGTATTGTCAGGTTTCAGATTTTTTTCAATTTAAAGCATCCTTGCTAAATTAAAGTATTAATTTCTATAATTTCTTTCCCAAAAAATATACTGACTCCAAACTTTTGAATGGTGTAGTGTATAATGTTACAAAAGCTTTTTATTTCAGATAAATGCTGATCTTTGGATCTCTCTATTCATCAAAGAATCCTGCACTTTTAAATACTGACAATATTAATATAAATAATAATAATAAATGTTTTTTTGAACCGCAGATTAGCATATTAGAATGATTTCTGAAGGATAATGTGATCCTCTGAAAATGTAGCTTTGATCACAGGAATAAATTACATTTTAAAATATATTCAAATAGAAAGTAGTTATATTTAATAGTGAAAATATTTCACTATATTACTGCTTTTGCTGTATTTTGGATCAAATAAATTCAGGCTTAGTGAGCAGATTTTTTTAAAAAACATTAGAAATTTTACTGTCCAAAAACATTTGACTGGTAGTGTGTTAATATATAGTACTATATATTACTATACTATACTATATTAGTACTATGTATATATTGTTGTGAAACGTACTATATGTAGTGAAATATATTTATATTAAGTTATGTTTGCAATAAATATAGTTACTTCAAATTGTTAAAAAGTGGATATACACATAGCAGTTGTTTTTGCCCACACATTTGGATTTTTATTTAATTTTATATGTTCACATGTGGTGCAGTTAGTTTTTTCATTTACTGAATGATTAGTTGAACTTGACACAGAAGTACAATGAATGCTTTTCTTTCATCTTTTACGTGGCATCTTTGAGATTCCACTCAGTACTGCAGTATCAAGAGCACATGCAACGTGGAAAAAGTGCAGAAATAATAGCGGAGGTTTGAACATGCAGTACAGATCTATTTCATTGTTATTTTTTACACAAGCTGTGAACTTTCATGGCTTCTTGTACTTTCAGAGAAGAGCTGAGAGAAAACAAGAACAAAACCAACAGTAAAGCATTTGTTTTTTTAGTAAATGAAAGTAATAAAACTCACCCGCAGATTATTTTTCGAATCCTGCTTTGAGTCAAATGTGCATTTCTCAATCACTTTGCAAATTACCTTTTATTACTTCACAGCATGTTCTGTGTTGGAGTACACTTATATAACATGTCTGAACACAGCAGGTGGCTTAGAAAGAGCAAACCACTGCACAGTGTGTTAGCAACTAGACCACAAACTAACCCAAAGGTTATTGCCGCAGGCTAAACAAAGTTTTCACTGTGTAAAAGAAACATCTGCCAACACGAATATAAAGACAAGAAACTATTTTTGCAGTATACGCAATGGGCTAATTTATTGTATGCATGGAATACCCAATTGACCCACTATATTTTCCAAATTGTGCAGTTTGCATTAGGCATACTGTGCTGTATCCCACAATGCAGTGCACTTGACTTAACCTTCCATCTGCTTCCATCACATTTCCAGTGTGATAAATGAACCAGCTGTGAGTTTAACAACCGTTGGCAGTCCAAGATTTAAAAAAAGCTCAAGTTTCTATTTTTTGGGAAAACTAGACACCATTTGCTGAGTTAGACATGCTTGTAATGATGTCCTGTGATAACATGTGACTAAGGTCACATTATACTACTGTTTTAAATGATAGGCTGTTCAGAACAGCATACATTACTTTTTTTTCTTAACTCTGATGCATGCTATTTCAGATTCAGCCACTGTCTTTGCATTGCATAATGCATACTGTTTCACATTCTGTTTTTTTGTCGTTTGCTGTTCCATTTCAACATGAACTTTCTTTTCTGTCTGCTTCCTTTAGCTGAACCTGAGGAACAGGAGCCGAATCTCTGGAGGCCTAGTTGTGGGAACACGCTATAAAACGGCCAATTAAAATCTCATTTCAGGTGTTTCAGCTGTGAAAATGACTGTCACCTTCACCTCATACCCTTCCATTATTCATTCACCCATCTCTCCATCTATGGCATCTAATTGCTGTCATTATGTCTGTCATACTTGTCTAAAAGATATCATTTAATTCCCGGTTGTCACTTCAGCAGGTGGGTCGCACTTTGAGACAGTTTTATTATAACTAAAATATGATTTTTATGTTAATAGAATTTTTTTAAACTAACGATTGTTTCTTAACAGTGGGCAGTGCAGCGTGTCAGGCATCAGAGGACACCTAAAATAACGTCTGAATTCTGTTTGTCGCACAACGAGGGTGTTGATACCTGACATCAGCTCCAGAAACATCTTTGTATTCCAGAAAGCCACCCTGAAGCACATGACTGACAGCACAGCAACATGGTGAGAACTGAGTACAGATTACAGAACACAGTGCATTGAGCATGAATTAATCTTTTAAGTGTCGTTTATGGAACATAGGGTGGGACATATCCAGCAGTCCCGCCCCCTTTTTTAAAATGGCCAATAGCATTTCATTTATATCGGCTCCGGTGAATGCTGTTGAGGCCACAGTTGACAACTTATGACAGCCACAGTCTAATAGATTACCCCGTTACATTTAATATGAAACTGTTACTAAAGCAAAACAGTAATCATAATCATGTTAACCGTGTTTACATAACCGTGTAGTTTGAAAAGTACACGGGGCCTACTGCTCTGCACATTTTGTATGTCTCCCTTATTTAATGCACCTGATTCAGATCATCAGCTCGTTAGGAGAAAGAGCCATGAACTGAACTGAGTGTGTCAGATTTAGAAACAAACAAAATGTGTGGGCCCCAAGGACTGGAGTTGAGAACCACTGCCCTATATAGTGCACTACGTGCCATTCACCATACAGAAAATACTAACTCTGTGAACAAGTGACTTCAGATGTAGCTTTATAGTGTGTTCATTGATTTATATTAATGGAATTGAGAGACTGTACGTTTTGAATGCTCCCCTGATAGCACACATACATCACAGATGCATTTACATCTGGAAGACATATGTTTTTTAGAGTGTTTGCTCATCTGCAGTACGTCGATAGGACGTTTCCTATCAGATGTCAAATAGATGTCTATTAGATGTCTTTAAGATGTTTATGATTTAGAATGTATGTACAACTGACATCTTACAGATGTCTGTCAGATGTTTGTACACAGCAGATGCTTTCCAGATCAAGTGATTTTAACAGACATCTTGCAGACGTACATGTGCTGTCAGGGTTGTTTTGGAGCACATTACCACTACTAAAAGCCAAAGAACTTTGATATCTTGGGGACTTTAAGTAAGCAAAATGATTGGAGAAGCCCAGCACACATGACCAGAAAGGAGCCATTTCATTGGAAAGCAAGGAATTAGGAGACAGGCGTGTTAACTTTCGAACATTATGGAGATGTGTGCATTTTTCTTATTTTACCTAAATGTCATATTTTTTATTTAGTACTGCCATTCAGAAGCTACAGAAGATACTTACATTTTTCCCAGAAGACAAAATAAGTTAAATTAACTGTGATCTTCAAATTCAAAAAGTTTTCACCCCCCGGTTCTTAATGCATTGTTTTTCCTTCTGGAGCATCAGTGAGTGTTTGAACCTTTGTAATAGTTGCATATGAGTCTCTCAGTTGTCCTCAGTGTAAAAAGATGGATCTTAATATCATACAGTCATTGTTGTAAAGGGTTCAAATACACAAATGCTGAAAAACCAAAGAATCAGTGGGGCCTGAAGAACAGAGTTGTTTTACTGTTCAGGACAAACAAGGGACTCATGAACAACTATCACTAAACAAAACAAAACAAAACAAAAAACACAGCTGTGGATCATTCAGGTAACAACACAATATTAGGAATCAAGTGTATGTAAACTTTTGAACGGGGTTATTTTTATAAATTCTACTATTATTTTTTTCTTGTAGACTATATATGTAAACATCTTTTATGTGAAATATCTAATTCAGGTCAGTACTAAATAAAAAATAACATGCTTTTTGTATGCTCCCTCTTAGTTTGGTAAAATAATTAACATTTTGCAGATTCTGCAAGGTGTATGTAAACTTTTGACTTCAACTGTGTGTTTCTTTCTTTTAGACTGACGATAGTCTGTAAACACTTTGTTTCAGTTGTGAATTCCTGCTGACATGCAAAACTTAACACTGAATTTAAAACGAGAGAAAACACAAATACTCTGACTTTCCAAAAAAACACTCTTTGCTCCAGGCGAAACACACAATTCCACTTCCACTCCACGCAGCCAAATCAATAACAGCGTCTAAACAGATCTCTCTAAGACTGTAGTCATAATATTGCATGATATAGCACACTTTGATATCTCTTTTTGAACAATGCGTAGTACACATTGTGGAAAAGGAACGCAAGAAAGAATCCATAGCACACGTGTTTAATAAGAGCCAGAGATTACAGACTATAGTGCCACTAGGGTATTGACTGCTTGACTACATACTGGTTGCTTTCGCTTCTCAATTGGGAATGATTATCTCAGGCTTCAGTAAAATGCAGATCAATGGCACGTGTTGTGGTTTGGCACGGCCGCAGGTTTTTTTTCTTTGTTAGAGCTTGAAAGCTAGCGCCCCGAACTGGAGCTCTAATTATAATGATTTGCATGCTGCACTGCTGCAGTTTTATTGAGCAGTATTAGCAACCAAGGCGGTTTTGTTGCTCCCAGTATACAATAATATGAATGATGACAAAATAAAACGCCATTAAAGTTCGAGCTCTGGCTTATCATTGCCTACAATGCCTTGAAGTATAATGCCAATAAAACAGTAGTAAAATAATTGCTTTGTGGAATATTAATGTGGAGGATCCGTATTTATAGGCACAATAATGACTAAGCTATACGTTTAATAATTCTATAAGCCTTTCTGGATAATTCCCACAACAGGCTGACCATTTCATGAATCTTCAGCCTTCAAACCTTCAATTCACTGCTCAGATAAATCAAGTGCAGTGGATTTTTTTTTTTTTACGTGCACCAATGCGTCAAGATTCATTTGTTCGGCACAATAATCACTGACACAGTTGATGTGAAAAGACTCTTTCCCAGCAAAAGAGTTCAGCGGCTATTCACGCGAATGAAAACATGCCAGTAGGTGAGAACACTGTGCTGACCCTGAGGTCAGAGGTGTGTTCTTTCCATTGAAGGAATTCACTCTGTTTAAGGTAGCTTGAGCACAATGCACGGCAAAGGGATTAAAAGAAAAACGTGTGATCTCATTCTAGCTGAAAATGAAATGAAAAGCTTTGTGCCTTGATGAGAAGATGAAAAATAAA
>JAHKKF010532485.1:0-16300 GCA_019740295.1 Labeo calbasu
TTGTCCTGTGGCTGCCGTCGCATCATCCAAGTGGATGCTGCACACTGGTGGTGGTTGAGGAGAGATCCCCCCATATGATTGTAAAGCGCTTTGGGTGTTTAGCAATACACAGTGAAAGCGCTATACAAATGCGATCATTCATTCATTCATTCATTCATTCATCTCTGTTTCAAAATGTGTATTTCAGTCATGTAGCTAAGAATGAGGTTTTCAGTTACCAGCATTTAAAGTATTAAAGTATATGGATTCCATATCTGCAAAACAAACATTTTAAGTGAAATACTGATAACTAATTAATATCGAATCGAATCCATATAAATAAAAATCATATCTAATCGCCAACTTGGTCGTAATACCCAGTCCTAATAATTTAGGTTTAACGCGTTGTACAAGAATCGAATGTGACTTGATCACTTAAGCATATCCTAGTGTCGTTCAAATAATAAAACTAATCTGTACTTTGTTTTTTCCACTTTAGTTAAATCTATTATTTCTGTTCCTGTTTCACCAAAGCACCACACCATTTTAAATAAAGGAGAAGATGACGTTTTTGTTAAGTCCTGTTTAAAACAGTGCCCAAATTCTGTCTCTCACATGGTACAAATCCATGTGCGCAGACACTTGGATGCTGCCGGAAAGTACAAAGTTTGTTTCTCCATATTGATGATTTGTTGTAATTAATTTATATTCACTTGAAGCTATATTCATTTATGCATTGTTTTCAGATTTCATCATTGTCAAATGTAGCAGCCAGTGCAGAGAGAGGGCCCACTTTCACTGCTGTGACTGTGAGAACACCGTTATTAATCGGTCACAGTTAACAACTCACATATTAAGCAACCCTGCTTCTACTTATGACATGCGTATTGTGAATAAAGACTCCATCCACCTGGTTATAGAGGGAGAGGCAAACGAGGCGAACTGCTGTGCTTTTATGCAGACGATCTGTGTGCAGGGTTTTGTTCTCAGGACTGTTTTTTTGCTACAGGACACATAATTCCTGGTTTAAATGAAGAAAAGTTGTGCTGAAGTGGAAGAGAGGGATGAACAGATTTTGATGTGATCCTCCACCAGCAGCAGTAAAAAGACATATTATTTGTTATCTACATTTTAGTGCTAACAATGTAACAAAAGTAATGGTAAACTTGTTTTTTTTTTCATTTACATAATTCTGCATCTTACAGTTATGCCTACTGTAGTTCTATAAATTTAAATTCAAAGAAGTGGGAACTGCAAATATAATATTAATGGTGTTTTCAGTAAAATGCTGTTCAGGGTGCATGTGATAAAGAAATATTGACAAGCATATACTGAGTTTAAATTTTTCATATAGATTCTAATGGATCATGGATTTCATACAGGATTATTCAGAGACTGATGACGTGCAATATTCGCTTCACTCATTATTCATTCATTCGTTCAATCGAAATTTAAAGTACTTGACCACTGTTTGTGTTATATTGCCGTGTAAACTTTGTACTTCCGCGTTCCAAGCCTGCCCAAAGCGTCATACTTCTCTAAACCAATAACCTGTAAATACGTTAAACTTTTTTACACCAGTAAGCTCTAATTTAGCATAAACCAATAACGGTTAAGCAACACCGACACGTGTCGCCCCGCCCCATCGTCCAGACTGCACTGTAGAGTAGTTGTAGAAATTAATCAGTGATTTTTTGTTTTGTTTTTTTCCTTCGCTAGGGGGCGCCCACCACTCAGGTTTAGAGAAACTACACAGCATTCGTTAGGAGTTGATAAAAATGGTTGGATGCATTCAAAAGCAGAATTTATAGCTTTAAAATGGTACCCAGTTACATTAAAAAATAGACAAAATAGACATTCTAGGTTTGACATTCTGTTGCCAACTGATTTACGAGCTAAAACGCCACATGACAGCAACCTCTGATTTTTTTATTTTATTTTTATTTTTTGCTAAGCTACATGTCCTGTTCTTTTTTTTTTTTTTTTGTATGTTCTAGCTCTAGGAGGAATATCTTTAGATCTAAATGATTATGGGGAGAATTTTCTGCAAATAATGATGTGCCACTCAGCTACTCAGCTCTCCTCAGTGACATGTGCTCCTCAACTACTCAGAGTTGATCAAATAATGACATCATTAAAAGCGAGAGGAGTTTGTAAGCTTTACAATAATACTTATTATTATTATTGTTATTCCACTCAGTGACTGCTTATGAATTTTTTGACAGGGTTAAGTAATAGAAATTAATGTTTTTTGTTATTTTCAATTAAGTAGATATTGGGTTTAATGTTACACAAAATAATTGTTATTTCTCCTAATTTATTGGGTGATGTCAAAATAACAAACGTCCACCACTGAAGTGGATTTTCTCAGGTGCACTTCGTACAGTGGATATAAAAAGTCTATACACCCCTGTTAAAATCCCAGATTTCTGTGATGTAAAAAAAAAAAAAAGAAAAAAAAAAGAAGAAAGACTAAGATAAATAATTTCAGAACTTTTCCACCTTTAATGATATATAAGTAGACAGTGTGTAGACTTTTTTATATCCACTGTATGTCTGGTCATATGACCATGAGGCGACCAGATCTATGTCAAATAAAACCACCTTAATTAGGACACTCATATCACATTCTTCAGAAACATCATTCATTTCTGTAGAGATGGACATTTTAAGAAACAAACGAGAGAGTCGAACTTTGAGATTAAACACCAACCTGTTTGTTCCTCAGTATCTTTCAGACTGAATACTTCTTCAATCCTGATGTCTTCAACCTCCTCTTTAATAAACGCCATCTTCATTAACACATGGGTCTCAGTCGCTTCAGCAGGAGTTTTTCTGTGTGTTTGGTCACTTTGTCCTGTTTAAGATGAAGATAATAATGCACAGAAAGCAAAATAAACCCAAAACAAATATCTGGTTGCATATCAGTTAGCTCCCTAGTTCACAGTTAAATCACCTGATTGGACAAAAACAATTAAAACTAGCACTACAAATTCATAAAAGAGCACAAATTATACAGGCATTTAATATTTAGTTGATGTACATATGGGAAAATAAAATTAATAAATACACTTGCAGGAAAGCATTTCTAAATAGTTGTCTTTGTGTTTGTTGTGACTCGATCGTCAGCGTGTGGTGATTCGAGCGATCTGAATCACTGAATTTAAGAAACATTTCATTCAGTTTAGTTTCAAAAAGCGCCGTTTCTCCGTCACTGCTTCCTAATTCGTGTTTATGATGAACTGATCCACAACACAGGGAGCAAAAAGAGAAGCACCTTTTCTGTTACTCACACAAGGCAACGTTTATTAATGTTAGATAAAGAATTACAATGTCACATTCAAGAGCAAGCAATTAATCTTGCATCGCTTAAAAACTATTAAATTGATTCAACGGTTTCTATTAGTTTAAGCATATTTTTCAGAAACACAGACCTGTCTTCAGCAGAATCACAACAGATGCGGGAGCGCGGCGCAGCCTTATGACGTCACATCGCCAGAGCAAAATTAAAGTCCTCTGTGCTCTTTTGAAAACAAGCTCAGTCACAATAAACACGTTTCATACAAACCCACATTACAGAGCTTGAGCTATAACGCAGCTGTTCGTACTGTATGATAAAACATTTCTTGTACATTAAGGTGACCAGATTTTTAAAATGAAAACGGGGGACATTTCCTAGTTCAATGGTAAAAATATAACTGGAATCTCACGTTTTATTATCCATGCATTAAAAACAGTTTTTGTATTTTTTTTTTTATTATTGTTTTAGGCTTTCTAATTCAACTAATGAACTGTATTACTGTATTTCTATTTTTTTTTTTTTGTTCAACAATGCACAGATGACATTAAGTGGCACCAAAGTTACTACTTCAGTTGATTTCATAGCATCATGAACATGGAATAGAAGCAAAAATGTAAAATGAATTTAAAACATACACAAAATAAAATGCTCAGTATGTTGTGTTCAGTTCACTTCACTGGTTGTCTTTTGCCCTAATAAACAAGTGGTAAGGAACCTAGTCCACGTATTTCTCAGATGAATGTATTTTCCTGAGGATTGCTCTGTCTTTGAACAGCTTCTCCATGAACTCCTGGAAGGACAGGCTGAAATTTGTTCTCGTAATAAGCATAGATTTGATAGCAGAAACAGTAAACCTATTTCTTGATGCATCATTCATCTGAGAGAACACCCTCACAACCGGTGCATTCCTCGCTGGCAAGCACCTGATAACTGATGACAATTTAGAGAGGTTGGTGTGTTGGATGTCATTGTCTTGAAAGACAGTGAACACTGTGCTCCATCTCTGACAAAGTGGTCTTTCACTTTTTCTTTTTTTTTTCCATTTTTCAAGTGATTCGCCCTTTAAGAACTCTTGCAGGCAAGTGACCTCATCAAACAGTGCATCCTCATTGATGGTCACATTAGGGCATTTCTCCTGCAGTGTGGCTGCTGCCTTCTGAATTTCTTCACATTGCAGGTCTTTGAGATCGTCTGTGTGCTTGCCCCATGCTTTTATGTATCTCACTGCAGTTGTGAAGAATGATTTCAATGTTTCGAGAAAAGACTCCATTGTCTACGAGCAGTCCTCTTACCAAAACAGGAATTAAGTTTTCGTCACATCTTGCTGTCAGTTTTGTCTCAAAGTTCCTTAGAGCTGAGGCAGACTCAACAGCACAACGGTCCCTCAAGCATCTTAATTGTTTCATGGAATACAGTTAAGTTCCCATGTACAAAGGCCAGCCAAAGTTCAGTCAGTGGATCTTCAAAGATTGTTTGCAGATACACAGGGCACTTGTCTTCTGAAAGGAAAAAAGATTTGGATGGCTCATACGTTTGCAGCACTCATTCAATTTCAGGGAGCAAATACTGTGACCAAGTATGTCATGGTATTCCTGACCAACAAACTCACAAAAGCCCTTTAGGCTTTCAGCTCTGACTGTGTAAAAATAAAAAAATATCCCCAAAATTTTGTGAGCAGGTAGTCGACATCAAGGGGAATCATATCTAAAGCTGTTCTGGCTGTGTTATGAATGATGTGGGCAGGGCAACCTAAGCCAATTACATCTCTCTGCAGAGCATGTTTTATTTTTGTATGGGCATTAACCCTACCAAGTCTATTTAGTCCTCCACAGTTGGTGTTTGTGTTGTTTGCGGAGAATGCTACCACTTTGTTTTCAAGCTGAAATTTCTGAACAACCACCAGGACCTTAGTTGCGGTTTCACCTTTAGGTTCAACCAAATCCAGCAGTTTTGTTTCCACAGATGTGTTGCAATCATATATCTTGCAATATCTGACTACTACTGGCAGCACATTTACATGTCCATGGTTGGACACATCAATGGACTGGGAAACATATTCAACCTGATCTAGGTCCTGTGTTGCCAGAGAAGCTGCCCAGGGTGCAAACACGTTATTCACAATGACTTCACATTTTGTTCTAGCACATGTAACATCGTGAACGCGCATCCCAGAGCCTGTGCTACTTGAGCTTTTGTGCTGAAAAAGTGTACAAATTTTTATTTTTCGAAAAAAAAATGGCAGATCGTTTCACTAGTTAAGACCCTTCTTCCTCGCCTGGGATCGTTTAGAGCCTTTGAAGCTGCATTTAAACGACATTTTGGAAGTTCAAAATCAGGGCAGCAATCAAGTCCATTATATGGAGAAAAATCCTGAAATGTTTTCCTCAAAAAACATAATTTCTTGACTGAAGACCGAAAGACATGAACATCTTGGATGACAAGGGGGTGAGGACATTACTTGTAAATTGTTGTTCTGGAAGTGAACTTCTCCTTTAATACTCAGTCTGAATGATGGATGACTGATTGTCATCTTGAAAATAAAGTTCTCATGTAATGATGGAAGTCCAGAGTAATGCAGTAATAGATACTGGACACAAACACACACACACACACACACACACACACACATACCTATATATACTGTTTATTGTTGTTCTGTTGTGTTTGTTAAAATGCATGGTTAAAACTAATGTTCTTAAAGAGAATAGACTTTGAAGTATGTTTGGACTGCAGAAACTTGACATAACTGCCCATTGAATCCACTGTTAATTTTGGTAGAACCTGGCTTTTTTGGAATTAAAAAACTGACTTTGGGACAAACACACACACACACACACACACACACACACACTAATTATTTGTTGTTCTTCATTTGTTTCTATTGTGAGAATTTTTCCTTGGTTTGTAATAAATTAAATAAAACGAGCAAAACACTCTTTGTGGTGAAATGTGCATTGTAATAAAATGACTCTAAATTGTGATGCTTATTACTGAGCAATTTTAACATTCACAATATCTTAACATCATTAAAACTATCAAAGTTCTTAAAAACAATCAACATGTAATACGAAACACAACAAGAAAGTTGGATGAACACATTTAGTTTGTTATTTAGTTGTTTAAGGTCATCCAAAGGTAGAGTGAAGTATCTGGATTTTGATGGTTAAAGGTCACATAAGTGATCATGGATTTTATCTCTAAAAAAATTCTTCCTCAGAAGGCATTACATGAATGCATTACCACTAATCTACCCACAACCTGTTTGACTGGCTGATGTAAAAACTTTAAAGCCATTTTTCTCAGTTTTAGTGTTGGAGTTGTTATTGCACTATGCCTTTGCAGGGCAAAATACCCAAAGGGTCTTGTGAAGTGAACCTTTCTAAAAAACTGCAGAGACCAAGAGAGTGGGCTATCTACTTACAACCCTAGCAGGAGAGATAGCACTGTCTAGGCAAGGGCTCAAGGGGACCGCTACCATAAAAAGGGAGCAGTCACTGAGCCAGCACATAGCTATCCTCAGACAGCTATATACGTAGGAAGGGGCTACCAGAATATTTGGTGGAGGTGGGGCACCACAATACAATTCCACCAGCAGCAGCCCGGGTCACATGTTTTCCAGTTTGCAGTTCCTGATTTTGAAAGTGAAACCAGGAGCTGAACTGCACATTGATGTTTGCTTAGTCGATAGAAGAAAGTCAGAAACAGGGAAAAAACAAAGACACACTGAGAGAACAGGGACGCCCCCTGACTCACTCTAGACCAATCAGCATTAAGAGTCTGGACCTAAGGGTGTGTCTAAGAAATATGGGAAGAATAGCAGGAAGCTACAACATGTACACAACTCAGATTGAAGTTTGACTGAAATTAACTGCAGCAAAAAGGTAAGGGACATTCCTTCATTCAGTTCATTTATAGCACTTGTACTGCTCTTATAACCGCAAACATTACAATGTCCAGTGTTTTACAGTCAGCATCAGCACATCAGCAGATTGTTCATGTTTGTTTTTACTCCTGCGTAATGATAATGAACTACACATGGTTGAGATTTCATGATGGTGATTAGCACTGTACAAATGCTTTCTGTGAGGGTTATGTTTGCAGCTGAGGTTATGGTTAGGGGATAGAAAATATGGTTAACTTAAAATATAATGGTAGCTGGGCAGTTACAATATTTTAAAGCTTACAGTATCAGTATTTTATTTTGTGTGTCTTACTCAGCCTGCTCGTGTAATTTGATGTGAAAGTGTGTGTTTGTGTGTTTGGCATGGTTATATACAGCAGAGTGTTTGTACATCTGTGTCTCTAGTCACATATTTCTGTGCTGATATGAGAAACAAACTTTCACAAAAAGTTTCACAAAAGGACAAAGAGGAAATGCCACTCATGTGGGGAATTTCTGCACTTTCTAATATAGGATTACTGAAGGGCCATTCTGTGTCAACGCAAATTTTTGATTTTGCTATTATTTATTCTGAAGAAAGGTAGACATGTATAGTGAGCCAGTGTATTAAATGTCATGGATGAATATTTACTGAGTATTTTGTAGAGGAAGGTCAAAATGGCAATTTTCACAATTTACAGAGGGGTAAAAATGACTTTAGAAAGATGGCAGCAACATAATCTTATTTTTACTCAGAGATTGTTAGTTCTGTTAGTAAAATCTGTTGACTTCTGCAATCTTTGTTTCATTATGTGCCAATGGTGACCATTCAGAAATGGGGAAACAGCACTTTTCAAAATTTTCTCCAAAGTTTACATGACTGTAACTCAAGAAATATAATAAGAAAAGATATCGTAATGCCCTTTTAGATATTGAGTATTAACAAATTTTCCTTTCAGTATTTTTAATGCCCTATGAGATTCAGTTACAGACATTTTGGAATTTCAATACGGCTCCAGGAATAAATCATTAAAATGTACACATTTTCAGTGGTCAAAAACCAAATGTGGGTCAGCTTGAAAAAATATTTTACTTCTTTTCTTTTAAATAGGAATGTCTGAAGAACAAATAATGTTAAAACTAGAGATGTGTCTCATTTGTTTCTGTCAAGACAACTGCACTAAACTGAGTGCCATAAATATTATTTTTCCAAAGTTTACGTGCCTGTAACTCAAGACATATTAAAGATATTGCAATATGACTTTAGATTCTAGTTGTTAATGAATGTTTCTTTTGAAATCTTAATTTCCAAGGCCCTACATCATTCAGTCCCTGAGATATGGGGATCTCAGTGAGGCTTTGTCAGACCCCTGTGAACTGTTTCTGTGGTTTCTCCCTGTGTATGCCCTTATTTGGTCCTTCCTGTTCCGTTTTTTATTATGACGTCATTGTTTAATCATTCACACCTGTCTCCCTCTGATTAGCCTGTGTATTTAAGTTTGGTTCTGTTCCCCGTTGGTTGGTTGGTTCTTGTATTGTCTCCTAGTCTTTTGCGTGCGTGTGGATTCCCTGCTGTTCCTGTTCGTTTCTGTTCGTTCCTGTTCCTAGTGTGGATTATTTAAATAAACTCCTGTGTGTTCCTGAGCTCCTCGTCCCAACTCCTCATTCCCGCACACGACGCTTTTGACAGGCTTCATGTCCAGATTGCCGAATGTTTTCGACCATTTTAAGTGGTCGAAAACCAAATGTTGGTCATTCTGTATTCAGCTGATACTTATTTTATTTAAAGAACAATGTATATAGAAGAAATAATGTTGAAATGAAAAATGTATTAATTTCAAATGAAATGATTTTAGAAATTTTAGAAATTTAGAAATGTGTTCATTGTTACACATGTCTATCTTTCTTTAGAAAAAATATTAGCAAAATCAAATGTGAGCTGGGGAAGTTTTTGAAACTTGGTTGATTTGTCACAAAATGACCCTGGAGTATTTCTCAACTCTAGCACACTGCAGTTAAAGGTGGTCATGTGTGTTTCATTGTGTTGGACAGCTTCATCTCCAGTGGTCATGGACAAACCAGTATGCTTGATTGACACATCGTCCGATGGGAAGCTGTCTGTCCAGGAGTCAGCGTTGCAGGTTCTGGAGCAGATCCAGCAGCCAGTGGTGGTGGTGGCCGTGGTGGGTCTCTACCGCACCGGGAAGTCCTACCTGATGAATCGACTGGCAGGGAAACAAACAGGTTAGACCAATACAAGCAGCACAGATGCCATCCAAACACTTAAGAGAAACATGCTGTTAAAATGAATGAGCTCAAATGCATGTAGGTCATTGTGGGGTTTCTGGTGTGTCTTTGTCAGGGTTTGCACTGGGCAGCACAATTGAGTCCAAGACGAAGGGCATCTGGATGTGGTGTGTACCTCATCCCACTAAAACAGGAACCACTCTGGTGCTGCTGGACACCGAGGGACTCGGGGACGTGGACAAGGTGACAAATTAAAGATAATGAAGTTCCATCATATATTATCTGAATGTCTTTCTGTCTGATGGTTGGTCGGCCATCCAGGCATTGTGGTCTGTATGTTTGCTCTCATGCTTGTTTTCTTTTTGTAGTGACCGAACCAAACCAAACAAATATCACACTGTACACCAATTTCGCAATCACAGATCATTGTTAAAATATCAGGAATTGTGTGTCTGTGATGGGTTGTGGTCTCATCCTGTCTCTACTGTCTGTCTCAGGGTGATACAAAGCATGACACCAGGATCTTCTCTTTGGCTGTCCTTCTGAGCAGCACTCTAGTCCTGAACAGTCGAGGAACTATTGACAACAGGGCTATAGAGGAACTGCAGTATCCCTCTGATCATAATGTAAATTTCATTTCCATTTTGTCATTTTAAAGCACTATAGGAATATTCCTGTTTAGTAGTCTTATGCATCCGCCGATCCACACTCTGTTGTCAGGATTGGGCAATAAGTGTAATCACAATTTTTCTACGCTTGCTTACTTTTAAAGTATTTTTCAAATAGGTTTTCATTCATGTCAATTACAAAGACTCCATGTAAAGCAACCTCCAAATTATAGATGTCTTTTGTCCATTTTGGAAATTAGCCATTAGCTAGAATTGCTCTGGTACAGCTCTTCTCAGTTTATATGATTGCTTTTATAAATTGTAGTGAATGTTCAACAGTTCCTTGACTCACACTAAACAGATATGTCACTGAGCTGACAGAGTACATCAAGATCAAATCACCTGATGAAGTTGTAGATGATGCAGAGTTTGTGAAGTTCTTCCCTAGTTTCATCTGGGCTGTGAGAGACTTCACTCTGCAGCTAAAGATCGACGGTAAAGATGCAACAGAGGATGAGTACCTGGAGTTTGCTCTGAAGCTAAAACTAGGTAATATTTAAAACCTGAAAGTTCCTGCTTTGTCAGACTGTCAATATGTGCTTTGTCATTGTGTTAGCAAGCAAAATCTTTATAGCCACTTCCAGTAAATGTTCATTTATTATTAACATGTTAACAGTTTCTTTGTTGTTGACGTTTTCATTTTGTGCACTGTGTGTATTTTGACTGAAGGGCAGCTTTGTGTTCTCTCCAAGGTAACTCAACTCAAGTGAACAATTACAACCTTCCAAGAGAGTGCATTCGCAAATATTTCCCATCGCGGAAATGTTTCACCTTCCCATTCCCAACCAGTCCAGACAATGTCTCTTTTCTGGAGACGCTGGACCCGGCTGAGATTTCCAAAAAATTTTTGGAGGTCACAAATCGTTTCTGCCAGTTTATCTTTGACCAGAGCCAAGTGAAAAATCTGAAAGATGGACACACGGTCACCGGCAGAGGTAAATCATAGGTTCGTGCAGACAGTGGCTAATCCAAGAGATCAAATCAAGGGTAGTCAAATTTATTTGAATAGCATTTTCCACAATGCAAATACTGTAGTTGTTTCAAAGCGTTATAAAACGTTCAGCGTGGTATGTCTGTAATGCCTTAATGCTTTAACCTTGAGTTTTAGAGCTGGGTGATAAGATTTATGTCGATGACATAATTGATCCACCATTTGAGATTTGGCCATATTGTATCATAAGGGGTATATTGCAGCATGGGGGTGCCCAAACTCGGTCCTGGAGGGGCGGTGTCCTGCAGAATTTAGCTCCAACTTGCCTCCACCTGCCTGGAAGTTTCTAGTATGGCTTGTAAGAGCTTGATCAGCTGGGTCAATAGCAACCAAACTTGTTTAACCGAAATACAGTCAACAAATGCTTGTTTTTCGAGTGAATTAACGTTTTCAGTCTCTCCATCTTTATTCAGTGTCAACTAAAAGACATAAAGCTTGAAAAACATTCCTTTAAAACTGAAGCCTCTCTGCTCTGACAGGATTGCCTGTCGTTTGCTACTGTGCAAACAGGGAGCATCCATTTATTTTTTACCTTACTTGTGTTTGAATCCTCTTCTTTCTAAAAGTTCTGGGTCATCTTGCAAAAACGTATGTGGACACCATCTCCAGCGGGGCTGTGCCTTGTCTGGAGAACGCTGTGATCGCCATGGCAGCGATTGAAAATGAGGCTGCATTTCAGGAGGGCCTTGAGGTGTACCAGAGTGGAATGGAGAAGCTGAAGAACTCCTTCCCCCTGCAACTGAATGAAATGACCTTGGAACACCAATGCTTCAGTCTCATGGCAATTCAGACCTTCATGAAACGCTCCTTCCGGGACAGTGATGGGCAGTACTTGACATCTTTAGAGGTAGGTGGGGGTTGACATGCCAAATTACAACAATAGATAGTTTTAAGTCACTTTTTGGAAAACGACATAGGTGACAAAGTTAATTCAAAGGAAGGTTATTTAATAACAATCCAATGATTTTGAATCAACAAATGCACAAAATAGTTTTAAATGTCATGAGAGAAGTTAAGGAATGAGTAACAATGAGCGTTACCCAACATCATGATCAGGAGAACAGAGGTGGGACCAAGTCATTGTTTTGCAAATCACAAGTAAGTCTCGAGTCTTTGCATTCAAGTGCCAAGTCAAGACGGGTCTCTGTATTAATTACTACAGTAAGTTTAAAATCAATAATAGTTATAATCTATTTTAGTCTTTGCTATTCTTCATTCAAAATAATAGTGAGTCCCACTTATTTTTAGCTGTATTAAAACAATCTGTTATCTGTGTGGTGTTGCAAACTGGTACTTGTTATCATATTTTTTATGCATTCTGGCTATATGTCAAAGTGACTTTGGACAAGACACTGAATGCCTTGATCCTAATGGTTGGGAAAGCATACAATGCATGATATTGCTTGAGCGTCGCTTTGTAAGCATCTTCTAAATAACTAGACAGATAGAAATAACGTGTACAAAACACATGAACAATGAGCATTAAGAATCCTTCCTGGTTTTTTTGTGCTGTTTTAGGAAACCATCAGTAATCAGTTTGATAGGTATCTCTGGGACAACGAGAAGGCTTCTGAAGCAAAATGTGAAAGTCTCATATCAGTTCTCTCTGAACCAATGGCGGAGAGGATCAATGAGGGATTTTATGCCAGAGCTGGTGGTTATGATCTCTTTTGCCAGGACCTGGAGGACATTGTGAATCAGTACAATACACTGGCCTATCAAGAAGTCAAGGTGATAAACACTACATTATTAACACAGAACAATGCTGTTATTATTATGATCGCGATAGTGATGATGACATATAGGTATATATATATTTGACATTCAACTGTTATTATTTTTAACATCAGGTTTACGCTTTCTGTGTTTCTTCATAGATTGCTGAGGTGTTGGAAAAATTTCTACAACAAAAGGTTGCAGTTACCACAGCCATTCTGCAGGCTGATGATAAACTAACCGAAAACGAAAGAAAGATTTGCGGTAAGAGCTTTGCGCTTTCAACAAAGTTGACACAGCGAGCATTAAACATGATAATAAGAACAGAATCAACCCAACTGTACAGTTGGGGTAAGGGTAAATGAAAGGGTAGCGTAGGGTAATTTACAGTAAGGGGATGAATGCCAGTCAGTGGGCAAGAGAATCGGAGGCAGTCTCATTCCACATCTGCAACAGTTTTGAACGTTGCTGTTTTCACTGGATCAAACGAGTGGGATGATGTTGTGGTCTATCTGTGTTAGATTTGTCTCCTTTATTGAACTCTTGTCTCTTCTCCTTTTATTCACCTGTTTCTTCAACCACTTCTTTTTTGTCTGACCAGAGGAGAGAGAGAGGGCAGTCCTTCTGGAACAGGAAATTATGGCCCAGGAAGAGAGGCAGCGTCAGCTGGAGGAGAAGATGGCGACTGAACAACAGAATAATGAGGAGAGGGTGAGACAGGTCATACAGAGGATGGAAGAGGAGATGTCCTTCCAACAACAAGAGACAAAGCGCGCTATGGACAGTATGCTGAGGGAACAGGCTGCCCTGATGGAGAAGGGCTTTCAGGAGAAAGCTAACAAAATGGCCTGCGAGATAGAGGAGTTGAGGAGGAAGAATAAAGAGGCAGAGGATAGAAAGTCCAGAGAGTTCGCACAGATGATAGCAGATCAGGAGCAAAGAAATGCACAGAACATGGAAGTGCTGAGGCAGCAGCACAGACAGCAGATGGAAGCAATTAATAGCAGACCGAGACCTGCATCTCGATCTCGATGTTCTATACAGTGAAATGTGTATGTAGTTGTAGTCCACTGCTTTTACAAAAGTCTGAATTCATAACTGCTATAATCTCTCAGAAGTCAAAGTGCCTTTTGTTGCATTTTGTCATTATAGTTTCTAAGCTTTTTATTTTAAATCATAGCTGTTTCAAGTTCTGCTGTATAGTAATATGTGATAGCTGATCGCCCGTTTGTCTAAATTATGCATCTAATAGCACTAACATTGTAATGACTAGTGTTGGGAAGTTTACTTTGGAAATGTAGCAGGTTACAGATTACAGATTATCTTATTTAAAATGTAATAAGTGGTGTAATTGATTCCCTTTTATTCTTAAAGGGGTCATCGGATGCTAAATTCACTTTTGTTACATGTTGTTTGAACATTAATGTGTGTTGTCAGTGTATGTACAAATCTACCCAATAATGATAAAAAATCATTCAGTGGTTTTTAATTAATCTGTAAAAATAATATCCCTTTCTTCAAATCGAGTCATTCTCAAATGCCTGTCGTTGTGGCGTCACACCCGCAGAGGATCCGCTCCCACAATAGTTGATTGACATGAGTGTCTTACCTCAGAAGCTGTAACAGTCCGACCTCCATTGTTTCAATGCCGGAGCACGGATGTAAATTAGACAAGAATATCTCTGATTGAGCGATTGAGGTGTTGTGTTGCTGGATGTAATAATGAACATAGTGGTCGTCATTTACTCCCGACATCTGAGCCACTGAAGACGCAGTAGATTAAATTTGTTTGTGAAGGGAATGCGCCTCCCGATCTACATAAATGCGTCTATGTTAGCGCAAATCATTCGTGATCCAGCTTCACTTACAGCAGAAGTGAGTCTAAGGGTTTTTTTTTAAATCTTTGCAAGCGTCTTATAACTAATATATAACTATATTAGTTATCTATATAACTAATAATGTGCTAGTTAGCAAGTTTACCGGCCAAATGCGGCTAAATGCGGCTAAAGTAAACCGGCTCGTCACTCCACAGAGAGAAGAGAGGGGCGGGGCGAGCAGAGCTCATTTGCATTTAAAGCAGCTTCGACCAGAACAAGATGATTTTTGCAGAGCTCATTTTGACAAGGTGAAAAGGGTGTTGTTTTACACAATCATTGAGAATTTTTAACCAAAGTATATTATTGACTTTTCATTAAGACCCTAAAGAATCATATCAACTTGTGGAAAATGGGCATCTGATGACCCCTTTAATTTATTTGTATAGTGCTTTATACAATACAGATTGCGTCAAAGCAGCTTTACAGTGTTAAACAGGAAAGCAGTGTATGGATAATGAAAGAGGACAATCGTAAACAGTTTTTCAGTTCAAGTCAGTTCATCATTGATTCAGTGATGTCATCGTCCAGCTCATTTCAGTTCTCTTTAAACAATGTCTGTGCAGTCAAAAATATTGCCAGAAATTAAGTGTCACCAACTTAGCAAGCCACAGTTGACAGTGGCAAGAAACTTAATTGACAGAAATGGACAGAAGTGGAGAAAAAAACCTTGGGACCTATAACCTTTATTAAAGTAATGCAACTGATTACATTTGATTACTTCTTGATTACTTTTCTAAATGTCTAATGAATGTTTTCAACTGTTAAGCATTTCAACCAGACAAGGTTAACCTCAGTAGTACTCGAAGTTGCTTTGGCCAGGCGAGTCTGTTGGTGCCCTGAATTTCACAGCTCAATGACCTTGTGAGTCATTAATAAATACATGGTTACCAACCTTATTCAAGGTGGAAAAATATATTTTCTGTCAAAAGTTCATGAATAGAAGTGTGGCTGGTAAAGACATCTTTGGCTAGCTAGCAAACAAGCCAATTTCTTATGAATGGAGATTAACATTGTTAAATAAACAACTAGACATGCACCAGGCAATACAGAGCTAAAATATGTCTTGAACACACATTAGTATCTGTGGTGGCAGGTGAAAAAATTTCTAGGTAGGGCACCACATCCAACAGTTTTAACATACATCATGGTATGATTTATGCCAGTATAAAGCCTTCTACACACTGCACGATTTTAGCAATCCTGTAAGATCATTGCTGATCACACTGTGCGACATGGATCTAATAAACTTGTGTACAGCATACATGTAAACTGTACGATGATGACACCTATTGACTCGTAGGCTTCTACGAACGTTACTATAGAAGAATAAAATGTCATCAGCACGCTCTAGTGGAAAAATAAAAAGAGCAAAATGAATTACACTTTGGCAGTTGTAGTCTTTATGGGGTGGTTTCCCGGACCAAGATTAAGCCTAGTCCTAGACTAAAATGGCCATTTAAATCAGACTAACAGAAATGTGCTTTCTCTGACTAAGTCTAAGACTTAGTCTAGTCCAGAATTTAATAGGCTAATTTCCTGGAGGGAGCAACTTCAGGACTAAATTGAGGCTTAAATTAAACCTACCAGGAGGCAGGTTTAACTTCAGATTAATTTCATTTGGAGGACACATGGATTACTTGG
>JAHKKF010532486.1:22690-48094 GCA_019740295.1 Labeo calbasu
TCATGTTGCTGGTCAAGGACCAGCATAAACCAGCAAAGGACCAGCTTAAACCAGCATCAAAACATACCTACCAGCATATGCTGTTTTTTTCACCAGGGCTAGGCAGTCAATGGAATGGCGGCAGACGAAATGAGGAGGACTAGCATCTTTGAAAGCACAAAACCTTGTCGTCCACCAGTTTTGAAATCGAATAAATCAATTACCCCGTCTTCCATCCGTACACAGCAGTGAGAGCCTTGGTACAGGTTGCAAAAGATGTCAACGAAACGAGATTGGATTCCATAGTGGTTTTCGGTACATTGAGTCAAAAGCCTTGACAAAGTCGATAAGGTTCAGTTAGATCTGTTGTTGGAACAGCCCTTAGTCATGAATGAATGAATGAATTATAGACAGAATAAAGAGTATTTTTTTTAATTATTTAGCCCGTGCCATGTTTATAATTTTGCATTTTGTTAGGTCCATGTGTTTCATGATAGTATTAATAAATTTCAGCATTTAAAGACATTTTTGTTCACGTTTGTATGATGAACAATTTTGGTACACTGTTGGGTCGCCATGTGTATGTATATATATAGAGAGAGAGCAGACGCATACTTTTCCTATCATAATCTATCTTAATCTTATATCGTCTACTTGACTCCATGTTTTCCAGCAGCTATTTTCTTAGATGTTCAGGGAATGTTTGATGCTGTCGAGCCTTAAGAAAAGCATTTGAAAAAGGCTGCAAATGCCTCTCTTCCATACATGTGTGAGAGAAAGGTCATTGCCTGTGTTTTCTAATTTACCAACACTTGTCTGGGGACCTACGGAGATGGAGATTTCTTTGTTACCAGGCAGTGTAATAATATCCTTATCTCGACCTGGGAAATCTACAGAAGCCCTGGTGACCTCCGTCTCCACGCTCGAGCCATTACTTGCGGAAGAGTGAAAAATCCGCCACGCTCGGTTCAAATATGATCCCCTCCTCGCTCCCTCGTCCCCCCTTTTACTAGCAAGCATATGAAAAGGCCCCGTGTCTCTTGAATAGCTTATAATAATGTGTTTTAAGAAGCGCAGCCTTACTGCACCCAGAGGACACAGCCAAGTGCCTGGATGTAATATCAATGTATTTTCTGCAAGTAATTAAAGGTCAGTTTGGGTTAGGCTACAGTTGCCTGGCTGGAGAGAAGCACTCCTGCTCTCTTCTACTCTCATCAGCTGTGATGCTTTGCCAAATGTGATTACGTCTTTTTTAAGCCATCTGTTTTCTTGGCACTACCAATGCATAAGTTAAAAACGTACCCTTACTGCTATTATCGCATACACCATCCCAACTCTGTTGCCTTTAATCAGGCAAGCTATGGTGTTCATTTCGACGCTAATGCTTATGGAGACTAAACGGTTTGAATGCTGTCGCAAAATGATTCAATTACATTTATCAGGACTCCACTTAATGTGGACTCGAGCTCGCATAATATTTTCTGACGTCCTCATTGTTTGATCTTAACCCGAGTTAACAAGGTCAGATTTGCGACCCTGACTCCAGTGGAGGCCACCGATACTCTTTTGCTGATAGATTCAACTGCCAACCTTGCCTCGGTCACACGCACACGGACACATCGCGCGCAGAACTCACGTATTCGCACACACATACATACGCACGCTCGCTCTCCAGCGTCTGGCAGGAGGTCTGGCTCGCTTCGACTGGCTGCGCCTCGCTGCCCTTGTGCAGCGGTGTGCCAGTTGTGCCTCCCCCCCATCGCTGCGAATGCCACCATCTGGTGAGCCACGTGGACATCATAATCTCCCCTTAATTACATTAGCGCCGCAATCAGTTACTGCATTACAAGGCCCGGCGAAGAGCTTTTAAATCTTGGAGGAAATCATAAATAATTGCACTAAGTACCCGGCGCCAGATGTGCGTGCCAACTTGGCGGGCATGAGATAAATAGTCGCCCCTGCCGATGACGCTGTTCAATATTGGTGGGTTTTTTTGGACGATGTCATCCTTTTTTAGCCTTTGCTCTCTTTGCTCTCTCTCTCCCTCCATCATCCCATAGTCCTCTTGGCTCTCCTCTCTGCCGTTGGCATAAGGAATAGCAAGCGCTTATCGTCCATTACCGTTACGCTGCTGGACCTGTTGCTGCAGTTTTGCAGAGCAGTGAAGAGTGGTCATCCGGACATGATCAAGCATCATGTTACTTTGATTGTAGATAAAGTTCTTTGTGGAAGGATCTTGAACAAATTTTGGTGTTGTCATATGTCATTAATTTGAATTATTACGTCAAAAGTGCTTTCATGCATCGCTGCCTTGTCTCACACCTCATCTGTGTTGGTTTATGTCATGATCGCAAATAGATGTTGAATGTCTAAATGTTCTGAGGGAGGGGAAATGCCATTGTTAAAGATGTGGTGAATCAGAAGCAGCGACAGATCTTTTCTTTGGTATTGTGACGCAAATCTGAGCTTAACAGATCATCAAAAAACAATATAATATAGGATGGGGAGTTTGAGATGTGGGTGTTGCACTCAAACGTTGAGGCAGATGATCTTGAGTATGCAGGGTTGGGTTCAAGCAGACCAAATAATTGGAGAAGCCCTGTGTATGTCAAAGGAGAAAAGTCTGTTGTTTTCACAGGAAAGGGGACATCGGATGCAGAATTGTGGTGTTTGCATATGAGTCTTAAAAGTATGTGGAGACAACCATCCTACAACGATTAAAAAATGATTTTCTTAGCAATATGACGTCATATTGCTTAGGCTCCACCCATGACCACTGACGGATGGTCTTATATTAGCATATTCTTGCCTTCAGCCAGTTGTACGTTGTCCGCCATTTTCTCTGCGCTTGAGCAGCTGTAGCGACAAAAATGTCTTGTAAGAAATGCAGGTGTTTTGTAGTTGGATGTAAAAGTAAACATAAGAGTCTTCATTTGACTTCAGAGTCACTGAGGAAGAAGAGAGAGGTGGAGTTAGCAGTAGCTCATTATCATTTAAAGAGACATGCACCAAAATGGCTCGCTGTGAACAGAGCTGTTTTTAACTAGGTGAAAAGGGTGTTGTTTTACATGACCGTTGAGGAATTTTAAACAGACATTTCATCAAAGCCCTAAAGAATGATACCAACTTGTGTAAAATGGGCATTTAATGTCCCCTTTAAACATTACGAGTTCAAAAAGAAACACTGATATATGAATTGTTTACAATATCTAATGTAAATATGTATACTCTAAAATCTGTAATATACATTTACGAACTAGATGGGGAAATTTTCTTTCCATACCGAATTTAAACATTACAGGGCCTCTTAAAATAAAAACACATAAATAAATAAGAATTAAATACTAATAAAATTAAAGTCAGTTAAAAGCCATTCTTGAATAAAATGTTATAAGATTTTAAAATACCTAGATATTTTGCTTCCCTAATGTCACAGTTGTGAGGCATAAGAAGAGCATGCACCTTTATATAATTATTATAGAAATAATATATAAAATATTTGTTATATAAAAATGTTTATACATGGTAGTGTGTGTCTGTGTTAGTGTTGCTTCATCTGTGAACCACAGTTCACTAAATACCAATAAAATGCTAACTTAATTTAGAGGTGTAGGAGAAAAACAGGTGCTACAGTGACAAATGGTCAATTATACAGTAAACAATTGTCTTTTCTAATTGCTTTCTTATCACTCCGTTTGCTAATTGTTTAGCATAACGACAAATATCCAAATTCGTCACTCGTCATTTTTAAAGTCCTCATGAACTATTATGTCTGGCAAGAGGAGGCAGCGCGGAGAATGATTCATTGGACCTGAATCGACTGATTCACAATTATTCGCTTATTGTGAAAACACAAACGACTGTAGCATTCATCATATTCAAATGAGGCAGTAAAATAAATGATGCCTGTGTTTTGGTGAGGAGCAGACTGCCTTTGGCATTTGTGAGCGGGAAAGAAAGAAAGAAAGAAAGTCTCTGTGATGGAGAAAGTAATGTTGACCTGTCATGTTCTTTTTCTTTACTAAAGCAATATGGCTGTTAATTATGAAACTGATTATAATTCACTGTTAATTTGATTCAGCTCTATTTTCAGCCATGATGACTCAGAACTTAATTCTACACATTTAGTTGTATGTACAGTGTGTGTGTGTGTGTGTGTGTATGTGTGTGTGACCACAGACACTTTACCTCCTCTCATTTGCTTTCATTCCAAGCAGACCCTTGTTAGAACAAAAACCAGAGGGGGTTGACGAAGGAGAATTCCAGGTATTGACTAAATATATCTTTTCATTTATCATAATTTCTCCTTCCCACTTTGTCGCAGCTTCACTGTTTAAGGAAGATGGATGACACAAGATGTTGTCTTGCCTTTCAGACTCTTTCTGCTTGGGTAAGTGTGTCCAATGCGGAATTATTTTGCCAGTTTATTACTCTCCAGTAAGCGGCTGTCACTGTGTTCCCACTCGTGTCACTTCCTGTTCAAGCCTGTGTAAGGGCTTATCTGAGTGGCGTCAGCTGTCAGATGGCTTGTCAGCCATTGTGGGTCTATAGAAACATAGCTGCAGTGGATCCCAATCGTAAATCAGCATTTAAATGGAGCGCACTTTTTTTAATATTTGTGTTTTTCTGGTCTCATGAGCCTCGTACGTTTAGGCTCTGCGTTTATGAAAATAGACAGTTATTTTTAGCGAACACTGAAATCAATAATTCTCATCTATCAAGATACCGGAGCATGTAGAGGTGGATGTTTAATAGCTTTATGTGGCTGGTGTATTGTAAACTAATATTATTGATTCGCAAATGCGCCGTGTTCAGGTGCCAATCATCCGGACGGCAAGACGCCAAAAAATTTTTTTTTGGAGTTGGATAGCAAGCCTTGTGAAAAAAGAAGTACATTTTAGCATACTTTTAAGAAGAGTATTTATTACAGAAATATGCTTATTATAGAAATAGAATACTTTAAAAGAAAATACTTAAAAGGATAGTTCACCCCAAAATAAAATAATTGTCAATAATTTCTCACCCTCACGTCGTTCCAGACCTGTAAGACCTTAATTCGTCTTCGGAACACAAAATAAGAAATTTTTGACGAAATCCAAGAGCTTTCTGACCCTGCATAGACAGCAATGTAAATACCACGTTCCAGGCCCAGAAAGGTAGTAAGGACATTGATAAAATAGTCAGTGTGACATCAGTGGTTTACTTTACTCCCTCAAACATTAGCAGTAGCATCAGCTTTAGCATCATCACATAAGTAAAGTAAACTGCCTAAAGTATAAACCGGCCAATAAATGCTTTACACATTTTTGTTTCCATGCTTAAATTATGTATAACGTCGACTCTGAAAGCTGCAATGTTGCCCTTAAATCCCTCCAGTGTCCCTCGTACTCTTTCACCCTGTGCCACAAGGACAGCCATTAATATCACTGGGGGACGATTCCCCTGGTACTGTGACTTATGAGAGGGGGTCTATTGTGACACAGACCCTGCTGGAGTGGGGAGTCGTGGAAAACGCTGACTTCCTCATAAACCAGACATGAACCCCAACCATCTGCTCCACCGCTAGTTACCTTCAACTACTGGTCTTACTGCTATCACCTGTAATACTTCATCACAGAGCAGCTCTACAGTCAGCAGTTCACAGCACCCAACTTTTATTTGAACTCCTAGCATTTTTTGGAGTGCACCTGTTTCTCTCAGAAGGTCAGGAACTACTGTGGTTAGCATGTGGAATATAAAGTTAAGCAAAGTTTAGCATTTTGAACTTGTTTTTTCAGTACACACACACACACACACACACACACAGAGAAACACAGTAAATAGAACAAAAATAACTGTACACTCTCAAAAATAATGGTGCTTCATGATGCAAGAAGAACCTTTTTTTTGTCTAAATCGTAAAACGTATAATTCCAAGGGGGCGAAATACCAGCAATACCAGCATGCATTTTTAGTACACTAAAACACTAGTAACGTTTGGGGTCAGCAAAATTTTTTGCACTTTTTTTAAAAGAAGTGTCTATTACTCACCAAGGCTGAATTTGTTTGACAAAAAAAAAATAATAATAATATATATTTTAAAGGAAAGGAAAGGACATGATGTGTGGCCAAGTATGGTGACCCATACTCGGAATTTGTGCTCTGCATTTAACCCATCCAAGTGCACACACACAGTAGTGAACAAACACACACACACCCAGAGCAGTGGGCAGCCATATTGCTAGCGCTGCGGCACCGGGGAGCAGTTGGGGGTATGGTGCCTTGCTCAAGGGACTCACCTCAGTCGTGGTATTGAGGGTGGAGAGAGCGCTGGTTATTCACTCCTTCCCACCTTCAATCCCTGCTGGACCTGGGACTTGAACCTGCAACCTTTTGGTTACAAGCCCAACTCCCTAACCATTAGGCCACGGCTGCCCCTCAGAAGCCATTTTTACGAATTCCCCAATTAGTATGAATTACCTACTACTAACCCTGCCCCTAAACCTACCCGTCACCGGGGTCTAGACAAATCGTACCAAATCGGACGAGTGAGGTCATACGAATTAGCCACTTCATTAACTGTCACTCAGGTCTAGACATATCGTACAAAATCGTACAAGTGACGTTGTACAAATTCATATGAATTAGCGACCTCGTAAAATACTGGTCGTGAGTGTTGGTGTCACATGATCCTTCAGAAATCATACTAATATGCTGATTTGTAGTTCAAGAACAGTGATGCCAAGTCTGTGGTTTTTCCACAGAATTGGGCTACTTTAACACTGTTGCCACGAGTTGTTTTTTATGTCCGCGGGTTACAGCCCCCTGGAATGCGATTGGGCTAATTTTGAGTAGCAGTTGGGTGGGTGAAAACCTGGCAACCCTACTCATAAAACATTTTTGTATCAATGTTGAAAACAGTTGTGCTGTTTCATTGTGGAAAGTTAAAACATTTATTTATACGGATACAAAAATGGTTTTGTAAAAGAAATAATACAAACCATATGCAACCAGAACTGTTTTAACAAAATATTCAATACATAAATGGAGGAAACAAAATCTGTTTTTACTATGCTTAATTACCATATGTTTAGGATTGCCACCTCAGAAGTCTTGGTTGAAAACGACCCCATTAACTCAAACTGGCAACTAGACCAGGATATTTGTCACTGAAAGCTTTACTTTATAGTATCTCATACTTTTGCCAAACTGCAATCCATTACTGAATCAAAAAGCGGTAACATTTGGTAACCATAAATCTATCAACAAATCAGAGACAAACAAATGCTGAATGAAAACACAGTGACTACAAAAGAAATGCCTGAGGTTTAAATGCATAGTGACTGTGCACCAATAAACTCAAAAGGAAACTTTGTTCTTTTTTTATGATGTAGGCTAGTACTATCACAAATATTAAGACTTTTTTTTACGAAGTACAACTTTTGTATACAATATACTGAGCTTTTTTCTGTTATTTTCTATTGAAAGTTGAAATCTAAAGTGAGATTGATCTAGCACAGCATATAATCTCCATCACACACAACAGCAACGATCACAAATAGTCTGTCAATTAGCATTTAAACGCTAACAATGCCATATAAACTCACGCTCGACCTCACACACAAACATCCGCACAAATCCACCCACTCAGACTATCCGCAACCCCCTTCCCAAACTCGCCCAATATCTTCCCCTCGGCATTGTGTTATTTCCATTATTATTAATATCTGCCAGCTTAATTTTCAGCCCTGTCATAACGTGACAGCCTAAATGACTAGAGACAATCGCTTATTGATAACTTTCCCAGCAAACCTGCCACTGGAGCCAGCTGATCGGGCCGCTCTCTCACGCTGCGGGCGTCTCACATGGTTGAGATAATGGGCCACTGCTCCCATGCTGAAACAGATTGAATGTGCAGTCAGTCACTGTCTTACTGAATCATACTCCAGTCTATCAGACAGACAGACTCGGATTATCATTTTACAGAGGTGGGGGGAGAAACAGAGCGAGGGAGCGGGAGAGAGACAAAGATACCGCGTGTTATGTCATTCAATTTCGCGCTCATCCCGGTTTCGCATTTAAGCCCGCGACATCGGACTGAACGTGTTAAGCGAGATTCCGATATTCGATATTCAATTCCGCCTCCAAATTCCTGATTCGCGATGAACGTCTTCCTCTGTCAAGTGCCCCGTCACTCACATATCGGTAGAGAAATCTCTATTATGATAGCCGACGTTGCTTCACTACTCTGTCAAAATGAAAGTTAACAGATCGGGTGTCAATAGGACACCATGCATCCGCTCACTCACTCAGTGTCAAACCTGAGAGCCTGTATGACACATAGACAGACACTTCTACAGCTATACGGGTCCAAAAATGTCAGTCTCAGCAGCAGTCGGCTGGACTGGACCTGTAATGGACTGGTTTCCGCTAGTGTCAGGACTGAGGTGATGTACCTTCTGCCCTGACAACTTTCACTGGAAGAAATGAAAGTGCTGACGTTATGAAAGATAAATAAACTGATAAACAAACCGACAGTTCGACGCGGTCGTAGCTGAAATCCAAAGGGAAGTTTTTGAAAGTTTTACCACACCACAGCGAAAGGTGATTAATAATACATTAGGATTAGACAACTGGACCGGATGCGAGATATATGAGAAATATGAAAAAAGAATCTAAAAATGACAAAAGAATACTTCATATAAATGTATGTATGCACATAATATGTATATATATACAGCAGCTGGACGTTTGGAGGAAAACGACTGCACTTTACTTGCTGTCAGGCTCTTCATTATGAAAGAGGGAGGTTTTTTTATTTGAGAGAGTGGAGAGGAGCTATGAGAGGGAAGTAATTGGCACGGAGGTGTAAAATTCCCCCTCTTCAGTGCCAGCTGTTTAAAATATGGATGGTGTTGTTTGGGTTTGTTGGTTTCTGTTGGATTCTGCTGGGGTGTGCAGCATATTACTCTGACCTTTTTTGAACACACTGGAGGAGTAAACAAAACTTTACAATGATGGTTTCTCTTGTGGGTTGAAGAAGTTTTTTGAGATCTTTTTATTTTTTTGAGGTGTTGCGAGATCGGTGAAGCTCCAGATTTCCTACTAAGTTCTCTATAATACCTTAGAGAACGAATTTCACAGATGTTGAGCTGCTTTTAGAAAAGTTTTACTAAATTAGATTAGATTTATATTTCAAGTGTTCAGATGCAAAAGCCTCTAAATCCATCTAACGTATTTCTTTAAAATTAGCATTTCTTTCTGGCTACTTTGTATAGTTTTCTATGTAAGCACTGGTACTTCTGATTGGGCTGAGGCTGGAATTTAGCAAGTTTTAAGTAAAAGTATTTGATGGACGTATACTGTGTGTCAGGAGCATTCACTCAGTATCATTATCTCATTTTTGACTGAGATGGCTTTCATCTGAACTCTTCATTTATTGTCATTGTACAGAGTACAAGTACAGAGCCAATGGAACGCAGTCAAAATGATGGATTTTTAAATATTGACATGAAATCATAAAATGCATAGTGGATATAGTGTGGTAACAGTTTTTTTTCCATAGCCTATTTCATTTCATTTAGTTCAGTATATACTATACTATATTAGATTATACATTTTCTGTATTGAAAAAAAATAAATAAAAAATATAACAGAAAAAAGACAGAACATAATAGTACTTCTTTTCACAACCTGTTTTTTTAGTTCAACTGATTGTTGCATACCTGAATTATGATTTCATTTTTTTATTCAGAAAAATGCAAAATTTTTACACTTAGTTTTGATTTTTTTTTTATTTAATGTATTGCATTTCAGTTTTTTTAGTTCAATTAATTATTTCATACCTGAATTATGATTTCTTTTTTTATTCAGACAAATGTCAAATCTGTTTTTACACTTAATATTTAAAATTATATTATATTTTATTTATTTTTAATTTTCTGCATTTAAAAACGCTTTTTCATTTTTCTTTATAGCCTCTTATTTTTTTTAAGTTCAACTGATAATTTCTTACCTGAATTATGATTTAATTTTTTTATTCAGACAAATTTACGTTTTTACACTTAATTTTTTAAATCAGATTTTATTTTCTGCATTTTTTAATTTTCTGCATTTTTCTGAAAAAAGAAAGAAATAAAAAGTAAAGTTTTAGACAAAGAAAATAATTGTGCCTTTTTCTTTATAGCCTCTTAAATTTTTTCAATGATTTCTTACCTAAATGTCAAATCTGTTTTTACACTGCATTTTTACAATTATTTTATTTTATTTTACTTTTTTTATTTTTATTTTATTTTTATTTATTTTATTTCATTTATTTAAAATTTTCTGCATTGAAAAATGAAATAAAAATGAAAGTTTTAGAAAAATAAAATAATAATACTTTAATAGTACATAGCCTCTTTATTTTTGTTTAACTGATGATTTCTTACCTGAATTATGATTTTTTTTTTATTTAGACAGTCACGTGTTTATACATATATATTTTTGAATTACATGTTTTATTTTTTATTGAACAAAATTAATAGTACTTTTATTTCTTCATAGAAATTATTTTCTTAAATAATAAATTTTCTTAAGTAAATAAACAAATAAATAAATAAATTTTTCACACACACACACACACACACACAATCAATAGTACTTTGAAATAAATATATACCACCATGATATCAAATATGATTACTTTATTTGATATTTGATATCATCAGCATATACTTTATATCTGATACCGGACGAAGTGCTTCAGCTTGAATCTTTTGGCTATACATGCCCTAATCGTATTTGATATCATGGTGGTTGGTATCTGTTCGACCTGTGTGACATTACTAAAGACTTTCCTTGTGCATTGGCTAGTTCTGTCACACCATTAAACTAATCTTCATCTGCTTGATTTGATTCTCTCCTAGACATCCCTTTGTTAAGTCTTGCATAAATGCATAGATAACAAAATTATTAAATTAAAGGGAAGGCCCTTGACGTTGCTCACTGTCGCCTTAAATCATGCATGAACGTGATAATTATCCAGGCAAGGCTAAGAAGGGCCCATCACGGCTGCTTTAAATCCAATAAACGTCCTGACCCGATCATTAGAATTGACCATCTATCAGGACCATCGAGTTGCACATTGTCGTTAGCCGCCGCTTATAATCCCTCTTGATCAGCACTAATTACACATAGCGGGAGGGAGTGACCAATATTTTCAGTCGGCGAGCCGCAAGAGGCTCGGATGGTTTTGGCTTTAACTCCACAAGATTCTTCAGGTTGGATAATAATGATGCTGAACACATTTTAAAAATCTTCAGCTTGAAATAAGAAGGTACTCTGCGGTGCTCATATGGTTTCCGGTGACAGCAGCTTGGCAGGATGTCTTTGTTCACAGGGAAGATGCCTTGTGCAGTTTTTAGTTCTCTCTCAATGTGAAGTAAGAATCTCAGTCGTGATCATTTTGGATATGTAACAAAGAAGTGACATTTTTCAAATATTTTTGAAAGTCTACTTAAATTTTAAACTAAATTTCATCCAGTTATGAATAGTCATTTTCATCCAGCACATATGTGACCCTGGACCACAAAACCAGTCATAAGGGTAAATTTTTCGAAACTGAGATGTATACATCTTCAGAAAGCTGAATATATAAGCTTTCCATTGATGTATGGTTTGTTAGAATAGAACAATATTTGGCCGAGATACAACTATTTCAGTATATGGAATCTGAGGGTGCAAAAAATCGAAATATTGAGAAAATCGTCTTTAAAGTTGTCCAAATGAAATTCTTAGCAATGCATATTACTAATCAAAAATTAAGTTTTTATATATTTACAGTGATATTTAACAAAATATCCTCATGGAACTTGATCTTTACTTAATTTCCTAATTATTTTTGGCATATAAAAAAAATCAATAATTTTACAATGTACTTTTGGCTATTGCTACAAATATACCCCAGCGACTTAAGACTGGTTTTGTGGTCCAAGGTCGCATATTTAATGAACAGTTAAATTAATAAAATATCAAAAACAAAACATTTAGATTTATGAATCACACTGTACTGTGTAAAGATATATATATATATTTTTTTTTTTACATATGTAGCCTATAATTTTTGTGGCTAAATATATCTTTATGACTAAAAAATAAAATACAAATGAAAAATAAACTCACACACACACATATATGGGTTGTTGATGTGACATGGTGTTTCTGCTGTCTCACAAGATAAAAATAAATATAATTAATATTATCATTATTTAAAATGCTGTAAATCATTAAACATTTCTTTGTCCTACACGGACCTGTTGTTATAAAAGCTGTAGTGAGTCAAAATTGTCCTATGGTGTTACTGTCTCAAGCATGTTCAATAAACCACAATTTTTATAAATGAAAAAGAAAAGCATAACAATGTTAGTAAATACCTCCGGCATAATTGTACAAGTGTCTATTTTAATAAATGCCAATCATTTTGTTCATCCATATATTTCTGAAAGTGTAGGAACTTGATACATTTTGTTTCTGAAAACCATGTCCTATGGTGTGACACCATATCCTGATTTTAAATCGGCCAATTCCAGAAAAAAACTTTTATTAGTTGAAGGAAATTTTTGTCTCAGAATTGTTCGAATATTTTTTGGAACCACTACAAAACTGTTACAGTTTTTTTTGTCCTTTGGTGTGACACCCCTAAAGCCATATTCTGTATTAAAATCTGTATTAAACTACATAATCATGACAAATTATGCAAATGCGTCTTGCAAACTGCTAATGACAGGTTAGCTTGGAATAGTAAGGTCATTAATTGACACCAAAGGCTGAAACGTCCTATGGTGTGATAGAAAATGCCTGTACTGTCACACCATAGGACAAAGATGTCACACCAGAGGACAAAGTCTCTTTAAAAATAATTTGTTTAAATCCTTTTTATTGATTTTTTTTTTTATCATTTTCAGTGTTCTTAAATGCAATAATTACACTGAAAACTATTTTATGATGTTTTTGCAGAAAAATTGTGCTATAAAGTGTCATGAAAATAAGTATAAAATGTGATACTTCCATTTTTTTTTTTGAAATGGAAAGAATTGAGGGAGCGAAATTAGTGAAAGAGAGAGAATGCGGAAATATAGACAAAAAAATTAACAGGGATCCACCAGAAGGGAGGAGATCCTAAGAGAACGATGCAGAACGTAAATAGAATCAAAATCATGCCTTAGTTTTTAAAAAAATCATTCACATCTTAATCAATATAGTTTCAATCAGATATCAATAATATTTAGCAGTATCATAAATGTCAATCATATTTAGCTATACCGCACATGCAGCAGGGGGGCTAGACGAGTTTCAGTAACATACTGATTAACTAAAAGACTGAATTTTATTGGTTAAATGATTCTGTTTTGTTGAAAAAAAAAAACATGTCGATATTGTTTGTATCAAAATGAAACTTTCTTTCTCATTTAACATATTCAAAATTAAATAGAAATTATTTATTAACTACCATTTCTGCCCTTTAGTGTGACATAATGTCCTATGGTGTGACGTAAAGTCCTATGGTGTGACACACATAAAAGAACCACAGATTTGTTTTTATCTCAAAATATCTTAAAAATAGGCATAAAAATGATAGGCTATATATGTAAAAATGTATATATATACATTGAGTGTGTGTGTATGTATATATATATATATATATATATATATATATATATTTCACTTTTTTACATATATAGCCTATAATTTTTATGGCTAAATATACTTTTTATGGCTAAAAACTAAAATACAAATGAAAGTTTTACATTAAAAAAAAAAATCACAGAATGTTTAAATATTTAAAATCATGAACACAGTCAAACACAATCATGCAGTCATTTTTTGATATGCCAATGGGAAAGGGGAAAGCTAACTGAAATCACATGACCAGTGTAATACTAGCTTTATCCAAACAAAGTAAAAAAAAAAAAAAAAAAGAAATTGCATAAAGTCGCAAAAGTCCTGACTGTATAGAGTTCAGAACTGCATCTTTTCTGACTGTATAATCTAACACATTTAAGATTTAGAAGTCAAACTTAATAGGAAATTTTTACCTCAAATAAAAATGTCAGGTCAAAGACTATAACAGCTAACCTGTTGATCTAAAAGTAGCTAACACCTGAATGAACCCTGAATATGAAGGTTTTCGGGACCACGTGTGACCTAGTCTTTGCCAGGCCACCTAATTAAGTCCAGCAATTAGAATTCTGCAGGCTGGAAGGCTAAACATACAAACAAACTGTGGTTTCCATAATGATTCCTTCAGAGATGGAGGCTGACATTCTGCGTTAACAATCCTGCGGGTCTGGCTTTTGCCTCGCTGGCTGGCACCCCCAGGCCTCGCAATGCAAACAACAACAGAAAACAACAGGAACAGCTGCAAGAACAACAACAACAAAGACGTGTCCCCATTTACCCTTCAGCTGGATTTGCGAGCTCGCTGCTTCAGCGCCATTAGCGGCGGATCCAAGCCGTTCTTTTTTACGTTTGTGGGTGACAGTATTCCACACAGCGCTGGCTCTCGTTAAGCCAGAGAGCAAAAAAATCAAGAACAAAAGGGCCGAGATTTGTGCGGAGGATGAGTAGGGCCACCAAACTGGCTGCCGTCACACTGCGAGTTCCCCTGCCAGCACAGGCTGTCCGACCTTGCTTTATTGGCTCTCCGTTGAGTTTGCGGTCACATTAGATACACCGCCGTCCTGCCGCAAACACCCGGAGGAATGCATGGGTGGCGCGCGATGGGATTCCGCACACAATTCGGCTTTCATTTCACGCGAGGGCACAAATCCCTGTTCGTCTCAGCCTCTTTTCCTTCATAATCACATAATAAAAGCTATGAAATCATACACAGGCAAAACTTGTTTCATTATGTGACCTTATTTTTATTGATCACCACAACGTGAAACTCTTAACCTCATTTACTTTGGCCAGGCGATTCATCTCAAATTGTCCACACATGTGACTCAAACAGATGTCAGATGGGCTTCATTTAGCTCACATAGGTCAAGCCATAGTGCAACAAGAGAATCCGAGTGAGGAACGGTGCGAAATAGGAAACAATGGTCACGGCGTGTCTGGGACTTCAGAGAGAAGCCCTCTGAGGCTTTTGGATTGTGAAAATCCACATCTCTCCATTTCTCTTTTCTTCTTCTCTCCTCTCTTCCTTAGAAACACTTAGGCAGCACACTATTCTTCTCCCGGCTTTGAGCATTGTTCACGTTCTTTCTGCCTAACGCTTGAAAGCACCCCATTTTTCACTCGGCCACTTCCTCGTGGGACCCCAGCCCAGAGAGCAGCATGCAGAGGATATGTTTTATTGGACTGTTGCTGACAAATAAATCTAAATATGTATTTTGGTCATGTTTGCAGGCAGGCGGTGTCCTCAGGGGGTAGAGGTGGGTGATTATCAGCCATAAATAAAAGTAGCAGGTCATTCACATGTGCATACTCTTAAAAGCAAAGGGTAAGCCTGGCAGAGAGAGAGAGAGATTTGAAAAGAGAATATTCCATTTGTACATTCAAAATCTAAAAGTGCACACTTTGCCGTATGAGCTCAGTATATAACCGTGTTGCAAGTTGCGGCAAGTAATCAATTTAAAGAAGCAGTTTTTCTCAAAGTGAAATTCTGTTATCATTTACTTGGCCTCATGATGCTTCAAATTCACATAAAACACAAAAAGAAATATTTCACAGAATGTTGCTACTGGTTTTTGTCAATACAATGAAAGTAAATGGGGACTAGGGCTGTAAAGCTCCAAAAATGCAAAAGAGCATCTGTAAAAGTAGTCCAACTGACTCAGAAGTTATGCTTCAAACCTTCTAATGCCATAGATTCCATTTGTGTGACAAACAGACTAAATTTTAAGTTAAGTAAATTTTAAGAGTCAGTGACATCAAATATTGGCTTTTGCATTTTTGTACAAATTATGATAAACTTATTAATGAGAACGTCACATTGTGAGATATGTAAAGTCACAATAAAAATAAATATGGCTGCTGTTGTGACTTACTAAGTCATATGTGTCATATGAAATCACATTTGCTATGACAAGTATATGCAAACATAAATATATTAATCTCAGCAGCTTTTGTTAAACATTTATTTTCAATTAACCTGATCTTGTGACGAAAATATACCCGTGGGGACTTTTTCCTTTTTTGCAAGATGCAAAATACATACCAATAAGTACATATCACGGCAGTTTCCAACAGAAACGAACACTAGAGGTGGTAAAACAGTGAGCATTTGTCATAAACAGTTTTGAATGTTTCGTTTTCTGGATGTAACAAGCTCGCTCAGTAGCTCAGCCGGCACATAATTGGACTTCTTGGGTACGAATCCCATGAAAAACATGACTCACGATGAAAGAGCTGGAAGATGAGAGATCAGAAAACAAGCTAAAAGGACATGCATGCGATTGCGTTTTCTTTTGCGTCACATTCGCTTTTGTTCATACTGGGTAGGTTTAGGTGTAGTGCAGATGGTATGTTATTTTAAAACGTCATGGAGCAGTACATTTATAGCGCCACTCAATGGACATTTCAAGTCAGAACTGCGGTGACACGTACAAAACCAACGTCACATAAAACGTACCATATGTATGTTCATCTGTTCCAGGGAACTCTTTTAGCACCACTCAAATACGTATTTCACATCTTGCAAAAATGTTCCCACAGGTACGTTTTCGTCATGAGATCAGGTTCTTTTCAATATATGGCGAAGTAGTCTTCTATCTTTATAACATTTCAGCAGTGTTGGGAAGTAACTAGTTACATGTAACAGTTTCCAAATTTCACTGACTTCTCTATAATAAGAGACACCAAAGTGTCAGGAGTTTAGGACACAGAATAATAACTTGATAACTCTTTTATTTCCTTTTTGGATTTATGTATATGCTTCATTTTTTAAAGAACTATTTTTTCCAATGCATTGTTAGATGCCAATGTTTCCTGTTATAGCTATGCAAAGACTTGATTTCAAAAACAGTGTCATAGCTATTAAACTGTATTATCTGTATTTAACCTCAGAACGATCTCAAAGTAAAAATAGGTGCTAAAGTCTGATTTTGTGGAGGCTGTGGTTTAAAATTAAATTATAATTTTAAGCGATGAAGGATTTTGAAAGTCTAATCAGTGTTGAGTACCCTAGTAAAAAGTAATAGATTTAAAATGCATTTATTTTAAACTAAGTATAGTTCAAGTCTATTAGGGTATTTACTGACATATCGCTTGAGACTTACTGATATAAAAATTTTACACTGTCAGAAAAAAAGGTGCAGTTCTGTCACTGGGGCGGTACCCTAAGATACAAAGGTGAAAAGGTACATCTTTGTACCTTACCCACCCCTAAACAGTACATATTGGTACCTCAAAGGTACATTTTAGTACTTAGGAAGTACATACTGATACCTTAAAGGCACATATTAGTACTTCAAAAGTACATATTTGTACCTTTTTCACTTTTGTACACCCCCCAGTGACACAACTGTACCTTTTTTTTTTGAGTGTACTTAAATTTTATTTGGAGTACTACTTTTCTTAATATTGAGCCTAAAATATGTTTTAATGTCACTACTGATCTTTGAATAATATCAGTCTTTAAATGCAAAATATTTAAAATATACCTAATGTATACTTGCAAAAGTTCCACTTTAGCACAATCAAATATACTTAAGTATAACTTTAGTTGGACTTTAGCACTACTTCTGCACAATTAAAGTGCATTAAGTACAAAATTAGTTTAACAGTCTTTAGTATACTAAAAGTACAATTGCAGGGTTTATGCATATGCATTTTTATTAACTCTTTAACTGTCACTCCCTTGAACATAGACATGAAAATGCACTATGCAAAGTTAATTTTTTATAATTCATGAACAAAAACATTTTGTAATATGATTATGATTTTGATTACAATTTCATTGGTAATCCAATGTCTGATTTTAAAATGGTTTTCAAAGGATGAATTCTGAGAAGTTTTCAGCTGATATATAATTTCTTAAGATTTCTATTCCGTGATAGGGAAAAAGGCAACTAAGAAAGTCTTTTTGTGGCAAAGGTCAGAACTCCTGTTATAATGTAGATTTTTGAGGTGCACTCTTGTCATAAATTAATCTATTACTTTTCCTACATAATTTGTACCACAAAGGAGTGGTAAAATATCTATTTAGGAGTCTTAGACCTTCCCAACGATATATAGTTTGTCATGATTAGATTAGAATTTATTTGTAATATAGTGAAGTAAACGTAGGCGTCCCACAGAGCGGACGGTGACAGCTGAAGGGTTAAGTACATAATATGTAAATGTATTTGTAGTATACTTAGCATTAAGTATATAGTAGTCAGCATTTGAAGTGGATCAAAACCTTTCATCAAAATTGTCCTAAAACCAAAACAATACCCATTCGTGTCTTAGGACAACTTTGATGAACTTTTTTTTTATTCGCTTCAAATGTTGACTACTGTATGTATTTTAAATACATTTCAATAAATCTTTTTTTCACTAGGGTACTACTGTAAGGTTACTACCTGCTTCAAATGTTTGAAAATGATTAACAGTTTAAAACGTGTTCGAATTTTAGAAAAGTAATCTAAAAGTAATCAGTAAAGTAATTGAAAGTTACACCACTTATTACATTTTAAACAGGGTTTACTTGTAATCTGTAACCGAAATCACTGCATGTCAGACATATTTTGCCCCACATCTTTCTCAAACTTCAATCTTAACGTGTCAATTCAGTGCCATCACAGAGAAAGAGATGACCAAAATACATAACAAACGATTCTGAGGGAGAGAACAGGAAACTGGGGCAGGTCATAGGAGTGACAGGCACATATAATATACATACTTGAGTAGATAAAAGTCAGCAGCGTATTGAGACCTGCCAGCCCGACACAAATCAAGCTGTCCATTACAGGAGGCCCTCGCAGGTCACGCTCTTAATGAAATGGTCTGGGCCTGCTGACGGGGCTGAAAGAAAGTCAATGGGAGACGCTGGGCAGCGGCACGCCTTTGTGATTGACACATCCTGAGCCACCGGCCCATCCGGCGTGTCAGAGAGGAACGGCGGCTTGGCCTTGACTGGACGTCCCCTATCAGCGTGTCACGGGGTGGGGATGCGACTGTAAATTATGGCCGCTTTTGTTCGTGAGCTCGAACTCTAAATGTTAAGTCTGGCCTGATATATGAGGACGGGGATAACAAATGAAGATCTCCAGCTTGTAGTTAAACGTATTAATGTACGCTATACGTCATTTCATACATGCAATATCAATCGCGCTTTTCACACGCCACAATTACCGTTGTCTCCCGCGCGGCAGGTTGAAACACGTCACCGGGACGGGAAGACGGGAAAAGTCTGCTAAGTTTTCAATCCGAGATAGGCGCTTTGAAGGTAGACAAAACTGCAGGGAATAAAAGCGGGGGCCTTCGGCAAGCTGCACTTCTGAAGGCTGGCGCGCTTCTCCAGCTGCCTGGCTTGACAAGCGAGCTCTTCCACGGCGCCGCTGAATTATATCTGTGTGTCTAATTATGTCTTTTCAACTGCTCACAATGAAAGACTGTGTGCCTTCCACACGCGTGGAGTAGGACAGCGGGTGGAAGTGCCGCCCGAAAAGAACACACTCCCGTGCTTCTGACATAGATACCTGTCTGTGTGTCAACATAGCACATTGCGTGACGTCTCGGCACCCTAATGAAAGAGATCTGTGCGAGAAGCTGCCATTCTGTTGTTGTTTATTTTTTTTTATATATACATATATTTTTTTTTACATGAGCAGCGAATCTTTTTTTTTTTTCTCTCTCTCTCTTCTCTCCCAATTCACAATTTAAACACAATTAGATCTCATTTGGTGTCTTTGTTAAGCTTCTTCTAGACAAATGTATTATTTGTCCAGGGCAACACGTTACATGGTTAGCAACGTCACAGAATTTAGCAGAGTTTTTGGCGTCGCATAAAACCTCTATTTTAACTGAATAAAAAACACGACTTATTCTCATCCTTTCATACCCTTCCGTGTCGTTTTCCTTCTGAAGGAGGCTGGTGTATCGCTCCTGCACTAAAGCGGTCACAAGGGGGTAGCATTGACACAGCTCTGCGAGGCGCTCCGGCTGAAGACATGCTGTGGGACAAACTGCCTTTGATGTAATTGAGGTCTCAGACCTTTTACGAGAGCATATATTGGTTTGTACGTGAAAATGTTCAAGGAACAATGGATTTCCATAAGTGGATGTAAAATTGTGTTTGGAACTCACCTCTGCATGCTAACCGCTTCTCTAAACAATAACAAAAAATGGCTGCACGGGCAGCGGGTCTCGTAATTTCTCCGGGGCCGTGCTGAGGAAATGAAAGAGACTAAAGCATTAGGATTAAATAGGTGACTAAAAGATTCAGACACACTCGCTTATGTGTGCTGCATCCCCGTTGAGTCATCAAAATAAACATGCAGATTTTCATGAAGTCAAACTGTTTAAAGGAGGAGGGGGAAAGGCGAGTTTAGGAGCAAAGAAATCTGTCAGTGTTTGCCAGAAAATATAAATTATTTTAATGGGGAAATTCCTTCAGTGAAAGCCTCTGACACGAACATAGATTTTATCCTGGCCACATGGGATGAGCGAAATCAGTCAAAAGAGGTAAACATGTTTTTGGATGGGCATATGTTAACCTCCACAGATCCAAATAAAGCGCCGCAAACACATGGTACAATTATTACTTCATTAATGTACTAATTAAGCTTCGCTAATCATGAATCATACTAGAAGTCACCTAATAAGCATTCGCGTCTATTTATCTTCTCATCCAAAGCGATGCTTTAAAGCAGAGTAAGACCGCGGGCTCATAAATAAAGGTTACGCATTTACATATTCAGTTTATCATGAATATTGCATACACTGTACATAAAAATTCAAACACACTCTTTATGAAATATGATCTAGCAGCCAGCGAGAAATGATACACGCTGTCCGTTCACATTAGTCAATGTTCCTTATTAACTCCCTTTGTTGATGAATAAAGAATGAAAGATATTTGACCTGGTTTATTAATACAGCCTTCGAAGCCATCCATATTTCTACTTGTATCGTGTGACACACCCAGAGCGTTTAAATAAATATTTAAGAAATTGTTTATATGTTATCACTTTGCCAATGCCTGGCTAATCGGAAATTGAAAAATTGGTTTCATAGAGGAAGTGGGGCACGGTCACATGGTACAACGGTGGTGACCCAATGGAATGCCACCTCACCTTACCTCTGCCAGCTGTGACTTAATTATACTGTCTCTCTCTGTGCTGATTAACTATATTCATTATTAATCTGAGGGGTAACTATAGCAGAGGCACGGAGGGGGAAGATGACACAGACTTGAGAGATGGTGCGTTTCTCCCCAGAGGTAAGTTGACTGACACTCTGTATAATGTAACATGAACAGATATAGTATGTCATGTACAACAGATAACATATCTTTGCACATTTGTGTTGTCACTTTTTTCAGGAAAAGGGATTTTTCTCAAAGCTTCTTTTGTAATGTATTATAGGCATTTTTAAAGCTAACAGTGTGTTTGTGTTTAGCTTTGTTTAAATAATATAATATATATTTAAAATAAAATTTAATAAAACATATATTTACATATATATATATATATATATATATATTTACACATCCATGCTGGGTGGAGAGGAAAAAATAAAAAATAAAAAAATAAAATAAAATAATTTAAAGAAAATGAACAAAAATACATTGATAAAATATTTTTTATGTTTATAAAAAGGTATATTGACTATATAATTTTAAATATTTTTTAAATGTAATATATTTTTACAAATATACAATTATATTCATTTAATGCCAAATTAGAAAAATTTGAATTAGCTTTCTTTAAACTTATAGTGCCAAAAGCACTGACTGAAATGAGAAAAGCTTCTGTTTCAATTTAATTTTATTTTATTTTATTTTATTTTATTTTATTTTATTTTATTTTATTATTTTTTAGGAATGCCATTTTAACATTTAATAAATGTAAATTTTAATTTAATTTAATAAAAACTAATCTAAAAACAACTTAAACTTTAATTATTTCCCATTTTATACATTTTATTTACTTACAAATTCCATTTATTCTAAATTAGAAAACTGTGATTTAGATTCCAACTTCCAAATCCAAACATATCCATCCTGGGAATGGAAAGAAATGATAGGGGAAAAAACACTGTTAAAATATATTTAAATATTTAAATATACATGTTTTAATCTGAATTCGCTTTACACTTCTAGTGACAAAACCTCTGTGTGAAATGGAAACATCTTCTGTTTAGCTTCTCTTGTAATATATTATAGTAATTTTTCAGATTTTTATTTTATTTTATTTTATTTTTTTAGGAATGCTATTTTAACAGTGTTTAAGTTTAAACCTATACAACATAATATAGGCCTATATAAAAATAATGTAAAAATTGCACATAACATGTAATTAATAATAAAAAAATATATTTTATAAAATATAAAATAAAATATTTACAATTTATAAAGTAACATTTTTAATTATTATTTTTTTTTTTACAAATTTAATTTAAAACTGTGAATTAGCTTCACACGTCCAGTGGCAAAACCACAATATCCCTGTTCCACAACGCATCCGTCCTGAGTGAAATGGGAAAAGCCTCTGTTTAGATAATCTCCACAGCTTAAGCCAAGAAAGAGTGTGTGATCTCCAAATGTATTCAGCAGGGGGAGAGAAAATGACCTGGGTTTGGTGGAGAGGAACTAATCTGTGCAGGCCTGACACAGGACAGGAGAGGCCTCTTACAGTTATTATGATGTGTCGCCTCAAGTTAGAAGAGAACAGGGCATGATGGCCGGAGAGGAAGCTGCGTGTGTGGGGAAATACTGGAGGTCAGGGCAGGGAATGAGGGAACGACGCCACAGGCACCTGCAGTCTGGCTGATTTCTAACCAATGGGAACTGGAGAGGAAGTGCAATCCAGGGACTGGGCTTTTTATATCAAGACCAGACTTTTTACAACCAGAGCCAGCAACTACAACATGTTATTTAACACAAACATAAAAATGAAACAACAACAAAAATAAAACAACAACAGTACCAGTGATAATAACAATCATAGCAATAATAATCATCATCATATAATAATAAAATAAAATAAAAAATAAATAACAACAACAACAATAATAATATTAATAATAATAATTATTATTATTGTTATTTATTTTATTGTATAAATTCGTAAATTGATACTATATATATATATATATATATATATATATATATATATAAAGGCCTAATTTTAAGTTGCATGCTTTTAAATAAAAAAGTATAGGCTTGTATAAAAATAACATTTACAGTTAAAATGTTTATATTTTATTTTTTTCTTTATAATAATAATGATAATAATAATAACAACAACAACAACAAATTAAATATAATCAATAACAGAGTAAAGTGGTAGTGGTAGTAGTAGTAGTGATTTTAAGATGCATGCATAAAAAAAATGTGTGTATATATATATATATATATATATATATATATAATATTTTAACAATAATAATAATAATAATAATAATAATAAATTGGTTGTAAAAAGGTATGCATTTAAATAAAAATGTATAGGCTTGTATAAAAATAACATTTACAGTTGAAATGTTTCTATTTTATTTTATTTATTTTTTCCTTATAATAATAATAATAAAGAGGTAGTAAAAAGTGTAGGCCTAATTTTAGGATGTATGCATATAGATAGATATATTTTATATATATTTTATAGATAGATAGATAGATAGATATCTTACAGTAAATAAAATAAATAATAAAATACATATATATCTAATATATACACAATTTTTTAGTTTTCCTGCTTTTATTTTTAAATGTTTTATTCATTATTTTATTGACTATGAAATGATTATGACGAGAAGTCCATACTGATTTTTGTCCCCCCCCCCGCTGTACGCTTGCATAGCACTTCCATCACTGTCTCTCAACTGTCTGTTTGCTTTGTCAAACAGCGTTACAGTTGCTCTGTCGAACAGACAACTCAGATAAGCTCTCATGGTCAACACCCGCAATCCATTCTTCAGACACTTGATTTAAGACACTTGATTTGAGAAACTCAGCAAAACATAAACACAGTCTCACTCATGCTCGCTCTCTCTTGCCGTCCCTCACTTCCTGTGACACCCATCCATATCATTCCGCGACGCACATTTTGGCATACGGAGCCAAAACGTCAAAAGCGAGGACGTCACGCTTTGACAGAAACTAGCCCGGACACAATACCCTGCGCAAGCACAATCATCTAATGCTGTGAGCCGCGCTTTTACGGCCTTGTTAAGTGAAGTCTCTCTGGAGGCAGGGCAGATGACACACGCGTGGGGAGCCGAGTGTGTGATCTAACAGAGAGCACGACCAATGGCTGAGCTGCTGGGGGAGGAAGGGACGGGCCTGCATGCTGTCACAGGGCGTTTGTTGACCTTTGAGTGAATGGTGCTCAGAGGAGGCTAAATGACAGGATGAGTGGAGACTCTTGTGAGTGGGCGGTGCACTACTACAATGAATTGAGCTTTTATAAGTCACGATATTTGATGCTTTATGGGGTTTTGTTTGTATTGCATTTTTACGCTGTGATTTATTGTAGGAATGAAAATATTTAGTCAAAAAGTTGGCAAAAAAAAATGATAACCCTTAAACGAATAAATCACCATGATCTGTTATACATTACATAACATAGGCCTAAAAGAGTTTTATCTATCTATCTATCTATCTATCTATCTATCTATCTATCTATCTATCTATCTATCTATCATCCATCCATCTACCCCTTCATCCATCATCTATCATCCATCCATCATCTATCATACATCCATCCATCTACCCATCCATCCTTTCATCTACCCCTGCATCCATCATCTATCATCCATCCATCCATCTACCCATCCATCCATCCATCCATCCATCCATCCATCCATCCATCCATCCATCATCCATCTATCATCCATCCATCTATCTACCCATCCATCCATCCATCTACCCATCCATCCATCCATCTACCTATCCATCCATCCATCCATCCATCCATCCATCCATCATCCATCTATCATCCATCCATCCATCTACCCATCCATCCATCCATCCATCCATCCATCCATCCATCATCCATCTATCATCCATCCATCCATCTACCCATCCATCCTTTCATCTACCCCTCCATCCATCATCTATCATCCATCCATCATCTATCATCCATCCATCCATCCATCTACCCATCCATCCTTTCATCTACCCCTGCATCCATCATCTATCATCCATCCATCCATCCATCATCCATCCTTTCATCTACCCCTCCATCCATCATCTATCATCCATTCATTCATCTACCCATCCATCCATCCATCCATCCATCCATCCATCCATCCATC
>JAHKKF010532488.1:0-11350 GCA_019740295.1 Labeo calbasu
TGTGTACATTTGAGTGAGAGTCTTGGGAATCTCTCCACTCTCTGCTTGACTCAACATCTTCTCTAGAACAGTGGCTGAGATCCAGCAGAACACTGGGAAGTGGCACATGTTGTAGAGACTCCTTGATGACTTCAGGTGTGAGATGATTCTGTTTGCCAGACTCTGGTCACTGATTCTCTTCCTGAAGTATTCCTCCTTCTGTGGATTACTGAAGCCTCGTACCTCTGTCACTCGATGGACACACTCAGAGGGGACGAGATCAGCTGCTGCTGGTCTGGAGGTGATCCAGATGAGAGCAGAGGGAAGCAGATTCCCCACAATGAGGTTTGTCAGCAGCACGTCCACTGAGGCTGACTCACTTACATCACACAACCTCACATTGCTCTGAAAATCCAGAGACAGACGACACTCATCCAGACTATCAAAGATGAACAACACTTTATATTTGTCACAGAAAATGTCCATTAGTTTTGTTACAGGGAAAAAGATATGAAGAAGATCGGAAAGATTGAGTGTTTTGCCCTTCATCAGATTGAGTTCTCTGAAAGGAAGTGGAAATATGAGCTGGACGTCCTGATTCTCTTTCCCTTCAGCCCAATCCAGGATGAACTTTTGCACAGAGACTGTTTTTCCAATGCCAGCGACTCCCTTTGTCAGCACAGTTCTGATGGGTTTGTCTTGTCCAAATAAAGGTCTAAAGATGTCACTGCATTTGATTGATGTGTCCTCTGTTGCTGCTCTCCTGGATTGTGTCTCAATCTGTCTCACCTCATGTTCATTACTGATCTCTTCACTCTCACTCTCTGTGATGTAGAGCTCTGTGTAGATCTCATTCAGAAGTATTGGGTTTCCCTGCTTTGCTGTTCCCTCATAGAGACACTGAAACTTCTTCATCAAATTTGATCTAAATGTGTTGAAGACTTCATGCATTTAAAATTCAAATACCACATTATTACATAACTTAATAACACAATGCCTTTTTGTATTTTGTATCATAATACAACTTTTTTTTTGCAGAAAAATTTTATCTGAGATCAGTCTGTGTATCTGCACTTGTAAAATGTAGTGGTAGATGCATAGACTCGTCACTCCTCATAAACACACAACTGGACTCTGGTTCTGATCTCTTCTGATGAACTGAACTAAAACAGAGAGAGATTAAACTTAATCCAATTAATTTCTGCATTACATATTCATTTATCTTTAAAAACACATTAAAGAGCATGTTACGATGACATATTACTATAAAAAATGTAAACTGAACTAAGTGCTTTCACAGATGTGTGTCTGTTTGAGCAACACTATATGCTGTGTTAATAAAATAAAGATTAAAAAACGACAATGTACAAAAACTATTTTTTTGTAGAAATTATTAACAGATACTATTCTGATATTATAAAATTAAGTACTATAATCAAAATTGTATAACACCCTTCTGTATCATAATCAAATGATATCTTTTACATAAGCGTTAAAACCGTGTGTATATAAAATACCTACGTACTGGAGAAAAATCCTCATCTCTGGATGCTTGTGTATTATCCATGATGAAACAGAATATGATATCCACCAATAACCCTGGATGTAAATGACAAACACAATAATTAAGCTGAACGGATCTTGAAAGCCGGAGGAACAGGATCATGAGACGCAGCGTTCACTCAAACTCAGTGTTAGTCGCATGTTTATACAAATACTGAAACAAACCACAGACAACACCGATGAAACCACGTTAATCTGATTAAAGTAAAATAAAATAATCAATTAACTGAAACTTTCCTTAAGAGAAAATATGAACGCGGAAGTCACCTGTAAAGCGACCTCTGTCCTCTGGCAAATTCCAATCGGAAGTGAGCATCTCTAGCTCCTGAAGTGGGAAGTTTGCCAAAGGGACCAGAGCATTACACGCTTGCCTATTGCGTCATCGGCCAATTTCACGCCGCAATTTCTCACCCGTCACAGAGAATGCGTTAATGCTGTTACCAGGACATTCTAGTAGTTACTGTCGTAACAAAATACTAATTCGGACTAATCGGACACAAGATTATATATAATATAATTTTATAACTATATACTATTTTTTTTAATTATTTTATTTATTTATTCTATTTGTGTGTGTGTGTTTGTGTGGTAGGGAAAATGAAAATTTAATTTTTAAGGCAAATAATAATTTGAATGACTGGCCCAACCTAGACAGTACAAAAAAAATCTTTAGCATTTAACCCTATTGTTGACTGGTACTGCACAATTCCAAGTCAATCTATTTATATAATTGATTATTAAACAACATATAATTTAATATACTAAATATAATTATATTAAAGAATATATACTATAAATATTAAACGCATTTAATATTTTTATCATTTGGAAAAATAATAACTGTGTTCACAAGCAGGAGGATAAAGCAAGAAATGTAAAAGAATAAGTAAAAGAATGTGATTATTTAGGAAGAAACTTTAATAGATCACCACAGAAATAATGTAAATAAAGATATTTTACAGAGTAGTTCAGTGAAATCATTTGTATATTATATGTGGATTTGCTATTTACGACACATATCTGGTTTTCTCAGAGTAAAAATCTTTTCCAAAGTTTATACTGAAGAAAAACATATTATACTGATAAATAAATCATATTATACAGTTGCTATTTACAACACATCTCTGGTTTTCTCAGAGTAAAAATCTTTTCCAAAGTTTATACTGAAGAAAAACATATTATACTGATAAATAAATCATATTATATCTACAGCTATAATAAACAAGGTTGTATTTGTATTACACAAATCTCTTATTCACACTATGGCTTGCTGATTAAAAGGGAAGTGTTTTAGTTTAGTCAAACTGCATTACCTGTTTGCAGTGTATATTGAGTGTTACACCATCTACAGGCAGCAACAACGGGAATTTCTAGTGCTGTTACTGCACTACAAATAAATATACATTTTATAATCAAGTTTTTAAAATAATGCTTTAGACACGTGTTCCCTCTCTGCTCTTAACTTTTTAAAACTTGTCAACTCTTCTTTGAACCCTGCAAGTACAGTCACATTTACCTAAAAAATATAGAATATAAAGAAAATGTACATAACTTATTAAACCTGAATTATTCTGTTTATGCATTAACTAACTCTCCAGCAATATCTAGCTTTAAAATAAATGATAAATTTACTGCCATGAAATGATCACTGCATGCACCCTTTCGCTAACAGACTTGTGGAAGGGCCATCTGTGAAAGGATTCAGGTGTTCAATTTTGTTGAAATATCCTTACAAATGATGTGCCCTTCACAAAGTGCCCTTCAAGGGTGCAAAAACGCCTTTCAAATTTGCCTTGTCTCGAGTCTCTGTTGATTGTATGACTGTGTGTCTCTGCAGCAGCTCCTTATTCACCATCAGTTGATCCTGAGAAAAATGGACTGATGCCTAAATTTGGAGAGTCCTACAATAAAACACAGAGACAGTCACATATGAGTGTGAGACATTACCACTGTCACATCATGAAAAACTGCCAGAGATATTAGGATATTCATAGTACAGCCAGAGATACAGTATGAATGAAAAACTGATCATAGATTAATAACAGTAAATGATCAACAACTCTCTATCACTTACACTCACTGTAAGAGATTAAAATATTTATATATTAAAATATGCATATTCAGTCAGATCACAGAAGAGACTAAAGTATAGAGTATAAATAAAGTATATAGAGGAGCTGTTTTTTACTAAATTTAGGCCATTAATACGCTTTAAATTAAAATATACTCACAATAATATAATTTCTCCAATCTATACTTTCGATCAACCCTCATGTCATAGATCAACAGCACTTCTGATTCTGATAGCTTATTCCCAGTCAGATCCAGTTCTCTCAGGTGTGAGGGGTTTGATCTCAAAGCTGAAGCCAGAGCAGCACAACCTTCATCTGTGAGACCACAGTCAATCAACCTGTACAGAACAATAACACAATGTGAATTGTAGTTGAAGTGTCTGTAGTTTGTTATTGACTCTGGTCTCAGAGCAGGAGAGAAGAAATGACAAGCATTGCCAAATACTGCTGCTGATAGAATGAGATTCGATATTTGAACGTGAGATATTGTTTCATACAACAGGTTTAAATGCATCTAAGATCAGGAAACATTGTAATTTTCTCAGAATACACATTTAATATTAGAATCATCTTGCAATTATTTCAAAATGATTTGTTCAAAGCAGTTCTGAGCCTAAGGGGAGTAAACCCCTTTCCATAAGCCTACTCTGCTCTGATTGGTCAGCCGGCCATGTCTGTTGTGATTGGTCTTTCCATATACAATGCAAGCGAATCATGACCACATTTCCTCCAGATCATCACCTCCAGCTTTATGGGTTTTGGTGTTTGAATTTTGTATTGATCCAACTTTAAGTAACGCACTGTGCAGGACATAAAAGGAAACTACTGAGAGTGGGTAATAGACTCTCAGGTTCTGTGTTCAGAGTAAATTAGTGCTGCCATATAGTGCGTTTACTGAATATTTATTTTAGATAATTTTCGTTTTACAATTTATATGAAAGGTCTTCCTGAGGACACACATATTAGAAAGATAATGATCTTACTCCAATTTCTCCAGTTTGCAATTCTTCAGTACAACAGAGAGCAGATTCACACCAGAAGCTCCTAGTTTATTTCCAGACAGATTCAGATATCTCAGGTGTGAGGGGTTTGATCTCAGAGCTGAAGCCAGAGGAGTACAGTCTTCATCAGTGAGACCACACTTCTTCAACCTGCAGAGAACAATAACAACATCTTAACTCTCTCATTTAGGTTCACATCAGAACAGTGAATCCATTATTAAAGAAAAAATTATTTTATATTTCCTAAAATGCAATTGTAATCTTAGTACGTTTCTTTCATCAAAAACGGTCACAATTTATAAAACCAGAATTACCCAGAATTTAGCCTTCTGTTTGAAGGGCGTGTCTGCTGTTTATTAAGTGTTTATTATAGCTTTTTATTTAGACCGACTCACTTTACATTAAAGTTTGCAGCGCTGCACCCTAGCCAAACAAAGTTATGTCTACTGAGCACACAATGTTAAGATCTGTTATTGCAGTGCAGTTTCTTAACACACTGCAATTTCTCATGTATACTTTAATCATAACTAACACAGTGAAAACAGAATGTCTCATCAGATCATGGCAGGGAGGATGATAAAAGCCCTCCTGCTAATGTCAATTTACAACACACAAAGATTTGTGTGACAGTCCAATACCCAAAGCATAGTTTAAGACATGCCTGACAGGAGCATATCCCGAGGGTCATCTACAGACTATGGTGAAGATTTACACAGTGCTCGGCAAGCAAAGACCCGAGGTTCTTTTTATTTATTCAAAGGAACTGTGTCACTCCAATATTGCATACCAGTTCTCTCACCTGAAAACTATTGCTGATACCAGAGATCAATCCATGTGCATAAATATTGCTACTCTTGGGAAAAAAGTCCAAAAAGTGAGGAACTAGTTTAGTGGTCTTAACAAGGCATTCTACACCCAAAAGCTTGACTTAAATTTCACTGTTTCTTGAAAAAAAAACACCACCTCTAAAGATGTCATGGAGGATGAAAGTCCACGCTTTTGGAAATAGTCTCTCTGTGGTTGCAAACTATGAACTGCAACTTATCATGGAGAACGTAAGTTAAGGAAAGACGCAAGAGCGCTTGTGAAGTGGATCAGACCCCAAGGCTTGGATCACTGGGGCAAAGAAAAACATTAACTGTGTGATTTATAAATGCATTATCTGAAATTATCAGAAAATCAAAGGAAGAGGCGTTGAACAGCACATGACAAGACTTTTAAGCATTCAGAACTTGATGAAAATAAAGGTGAGCAAAGGACTGTTGTTTGTCCCGGGTTTTATTCAGACATGCCACCAGGTTTCTACATTTCCAACAAACTTTAGATATCCAGCAAAGGGTTTTTATAATTACTAAAGCAGTCAATCACTTTCAATGGCCACATTCAGCACCTGCTCACTGAGATCTACACTCCTGTGAATATTTCGTTTCTGCAGGTTTGGTCTTCCACAGAGAAATAACTAATGCTAAAAATGGTTTCATGACTCTTTATAGTCAAGAGACTGTAATGTTGATTGTGTGTGAAAGTGTGTATCTCAGTGTGACCTCAGTATCAAGTTACTGAGGAGAAGTTCATGTGTTCAGTCATTTTACGGCTCAATCAGCTGAACTCACAGAATCAGAAAGAGGCTGAACACTTCAAATATATTTTACACTGTTTCATGGGTGAGTGTCAAATGTGATCTTACCACAGTTTCTCTAGTTTACAGCGAAGATCTTTCAGTACAGCAGAAAGAAGAGTCACTGAATTTCCGAGTGTATTCTCAGACAGATTCAGTTCTCTCAGGTGTAAGGGGTTTGATCTCAGAGCTGAAGCCAGAGCAGAAAATCCTTTAACTGTGAGACCACAATTCATCAACCTGTAGAGAACAATGACAAATTTTGTATTGTAATTCAAGTGTCTGTAGTCTGAAATATAATGACAATCACTACCACATACTGCTGCTGAAAGAATAAGAGTTATTCATGTTGATGCTCAGTGGTGCTGTTTGAAACTGCCATGTGCTTTAGGACTGAATAGACACAAAGTTGAATGTGAGATATTGTTTCAAGGTGATATAAGGATGGATCTGTCTGGAGAAACAGTCACTTGCACCTCTAATAAACACCTACAGCAGGACATTTACTTCACAGGACCCATGTTTTTCCCATTACACCACTTTCAATAACTTATGTGATCAAACACACAATTGTCTCATATTTGGTCTCATCTGATCTCATCTTATAAACTGAATTGAAATGTGATGAACTCTGAAAATGATCAAGTAACTTGTAGATCTGTGCTAACTTGAGCTTCAAATGGTTTCAGACGGTTAATTCCGATTGAGAAATTGGAACATCTACGAGATCAAAACAAGCTCAGATGGCTTCAGAACAATCAGAAAATAATAGGAAAATGAACCCTTAAAAGAAAGGAGAATGTGAAGGAGTATTAATCCAACTACCAGATGCAGTTGAAGCTACATTTACTGATTTTCTGTACTGCGTTTACTGAGCATTTATTTTAGCAGATGATTTTGGTTTTAGAATTAACAAGAACACATCTTACTGAAGACAAAAATGTGTGTGACTATCAAAGAGATGATCTTACCCCAATGTCTCCAATTTACAGCAAGGATTCACCAGTACAGTAGAGAGCAGATTCACTGAGTCTCCTTGTTTATTCCCAGACAGACTCAGTTGTCTCAGGTGTGAGGGGTTTGATCTCAGAGCTGAACTCAGAGCAGTGCAACCTTCACTTGTGATGCCACAATTACACAACCTGTAGGAGACAACGACACACTCTTGACTCTCTCAGTTCAGATTATCTAATCTATTATTAGAGAAAGTAAAACATAAAGCAAAATTCAATATGTGTATTGAATCCTTGGACTGAGTTGCAGTAATTAAGACAGAGAGACAAAGATGGACAGACAGAGAGAGAAAAAGAGATTAAAAGCCTGTTCATACCAAGAATGATAACTATAAAGATAACAATAAAGATATAGCTTGAATTTCAATTGTCACAGTGTGCGCTTAGAATAAACGCACAGTTATCGTTCGCTGAAGTGTACACAAATATAGTTATAGTTGTATTTATAGTTATAGGTCTAGGTGTGATTGGGCCTTCAAGCCATGCGCACACTTTTTTAAAAGTCCTTTAGGACTTGTCAGACTGTACAAACATGATAATCATGTCACACTGTGGGATCTTAGTTGTTATTAATGTCAGACTGTACGACAGTCAAGACATGTTAAAAATGGGTGTGCACAAGAAAACTTGTCCGTAATTTTACATTATCAACCTAGAAATGTTCAGTGACTGCGAACTGCATTTCACACAGGGCTGAAATGCTGGCTATCATGAAAAGTATATGAACAGCGGCAATACCGGCATATTTAAGAAGAATAGTGAGCAGTACTACACACCCACATGAAAACAGTGGTGTAACCAGTGTTTATCATAGCAAAGGCAACATATCAGATGAATTCCAGATGAACTGTCTTCAAAAATGAAGAAAGTTTGATATTCGTCATAGGAGATGTCACACTACAGGACTGTGCGCCAAATCCTCTGACACTGACAGAATTTCGACAGAGGTAAAACTTGATTTCAACGGCCATTAATCGGCTGTTAGTGAACACGTCAAACTAACAAACAAAGAGTACAAATTTTAGCCCAGGATTTTAGGCATATTTTAGGATTTTCAAAATTTGTTTCAGGCAGCCAAATCGTGGCCAAATTCGCACAGTATGAGCCGGTCTTTAATCTGTGCAGCTCACAACAGTGTTCGGCCGGTGTCTCAACAGTGTCTCTATTAATAGCAAAACTTTAAAGCCCAAAGGAAACTTTTGGGTTTTATGCGCAAGCAATTGTCTGCGTGTTGTGTGTGACAAAAATTGTGTCACCACAATAAAAACTCTCAATTTCAAAACTAAACAGATGGAAGCATCAACAACAACAAAATACTATAGAGTGCAAAAACAACAGCTGCAACAGAGATAGCTGCAACTTCACTTTAAAAAGAATGCAAAGATACTTTTATCAGTCATAAATTATAGAGAAAACACTGGACAAAGATGAAAGTTAAATGTCTTGTGGTTGTTTTGTTTTGTTATGTGATTTTGTCTGGTAATAGTCAAGATTTTCCCAACAAATTGGCCTACTTGCACTGTAAACATGCAATCTGTTTAAATGTTTCACGCTGGCAAAAACTGGTTTAAAGTGAACAGAAGCCCACCATGTACATGAAAAAAGCAGGTCACAATTTGTTACTTTCTGTACATATTGATTGTTGATTGCTTGACTGTTTTGTTTTTATATTTGTCATGGTGTTTATTTTATTTTGTTTTTGGATTTGTTATTTTTCTTTTCAGAATTGTGATTTGTTTTGTTCTTCACATATACTTAACATAGTGTCATATATGATCTTACCACAGTATCTCCAGTTTACATTGAGGATTCTTTAATACATCAGAAAGCAGATTCACTGCATATCCTAGTTTGTTCCCACACAGATCCAGTTGTTTGAGGTGTGAGGGGTTTGATCTCAGAGCTGAAGCCAGAGCAGCACAACCTTCATCTGTGATACCACTGTCCCTAAACCTGTAGAGAACAATGACACTCTCTTCACTCTCTCAGGTCAGTTCAGAACAGCTTTGCAGTGAATCCATTATTAAAGAGAAAGTACAAATTTAAAGCACAAATCAATGTTAGATGGATCATTGGACTGAGATCTAAAATGTCACAAACATAATAACAATACAAAGTCTCAGTCAAAAAAAAGATATGAATATTTCTTAATTACACTGTGCTTTATGCAAAACACAGACAAACTGTCTGTTTATTAATTACACTATTCACTACATAGCTGAGGTTTACTGTTATTTAGTAATTTGAATTATGTTATTTATTTGAATATGTATGGAGTAGTGATTTGTGTGTGCTAATGCAATAAAACCAGTCACTGCAGAAATATGAACATCGTAGCAGCCCATTGGCATCAAAGAAAAGGCGGTAGAGAGTTTTTGACGGGTGCTTAAATAAATAACCTCAAAAAACATTCACAATGTGAAATGTTCACTGCATTAGCTGTAGATATTTAACATTGTTTGAGATTAATCAACAATATCATAATGAAATAAGAAAATATAATAAACAGGAAACATAACATGCCTCGATCTGCTTACCAAAGGGATACTAAATACTTATAAGCTAATCATATTCACACCCAAACTCATTTACTTTTTAACTTGTGACAAACTGCTACTACTTCCCTTTTCCATAAAAGCTTTTTAAAGTCAACAGATTGAAATGTTGATGTATTTTAGTGTGACTCAGTCCTGCAGTGTCATGTTACTGAGGAGCAGCTTATGTGTTCAATCATTTACAGCTCAACTGGACGAACTCTCAGCAGCAGAAAGAGGCTAAACACTTCAAATGTACTTTACATTGTGCTTCATGTATGAAAGTCTTATATGAACTTACCACAGTTTCTCCAGTTTACAGTGAGGATCCTCAAGGACAGCAGAAAGCAGATTTACAGAATCTCCCAGTTTATTCTCAGACAGATTCAGTTCTCTCAGATGCAAAAGGTTTGATCTCAGAGCTGAAGCCAGAGCAGCACAACCTTTATTTGTGAAACCACAATCATACATCCTGTAGAAAACAATGACTCCGTTTAGATCAGATCAGGTCAGTGAATACATTATAAAAGAGAAAATGCAAACTTAGGCACAAATCAATCATTGGATCACTGGATAACTAAATCAATGGATTAAAATGATAAATATTTAAATTCTTTATATTCAAAAACTGAAATACTTCATTTGCAAGAATATTTCCAATAACTGGTAAACTTTATTCATTTGCAACTTAAAAGAAAACACTTAAAATACTAACCTCTAAACTCTGGACATCTCTGCAGCACTGAAGATTTAGGAGCTTTTAACAACGTTTTAGTTCTAGATACTTACTGTGAAGTGATAGATACTTACTGAACTGATCTGGATTCTTTAATCACAGGCAGCAGCTTCTGAAAAGCTTTTATATGTTCAGATTCATTGTTTCCTCCAACAAATTCATGAATATTAAAAACATCCTGCTTTGTCTCTGATGTTAACAACACAAAAGCCACAGCTGACCACTGAGATGAAGAGAGTTTGGTTTCCTTTATTCTGCTAGATGTCAGATACTGTTGTATTTCCTCCACTAGTGAATGATCACCCAGTTCATTCAGACAATGAAACAGATTGATGGATCTCTCTGGAGAGCCAATGGTCCTGATCTTCATCTTGATGTACTTAACTGCTTTTTTAGCACTTCTTTTATTTCTTCTTGTCTGTTTTATTAGTCCTTGAAGAGGAATCTGATTAGACTTCACTGACAGACCCAGAAGAAACCGCAGGAAAAGGTCCAGATGTCCATTTTTACTCTGTAGAGCCTCATCCACAGTTCTCAGATGCAGCTCAGACAATGAAACATGTTCTGATGAATTGTGATGAAACCAGTTCTTAACTTTAGAACACAAACTCTGTTTGGTGATTTGGTCAAGAACATTTCTGTTGTGGTTTGTACAGGAGAGGTGCACATATAGAGCTGCCAGATGTTCCTGAACGCTCAGATGAACAAAGCTGAAGACTTTCCCATGATACAAGCCAAACTCCTCTCTGAAGATCTGAGTGCACAATCCTGAGTACACTGATGCTTCTGTCACATCAATGCCACACTCTCTCAGGTCTTCCTCATAGAAGATCA
>JAHKKF010532489.1:0-15270 GCA_019740295.1 Labeo calbasu
ACATTTCCAAACATTCATTTTGCCATTAATCGTAATAATCCAGTGAGATTTTGGTTTGCACAAGGAGTCTGACAACAGCGAGTGCTCTGCACAGAGATCTGATCTCATCATCATCCAGTCTGTCTGGAATGACATGAAGAAACAGAACAAACTCAGACTAAATCCAGAAGAACTGTGACAAAGTCTCCAGGATGCTTCAAGAAACCTACCTGCAAAGCTGCAGCACTGTTAAAAGTTTTAGGCACTTGTGTAAAAATGCTGTAAAATGAGGATGCTGTCATAAATAGATTTTCTTTATCAATTATCTTCTATTAACTAAATGAAATCAACATTTGGTGCACCCATTCTTTGCGTTTACAGCATCTTTTGCCCTAGGTGCAAAAATTTTTCAGGTAGCTTTGCAGGTAGGTCTCTTGAAGCATCTTGGAGACGTTGTCGCAGTTCTTCTGGATTTACTCTGTTTCAGTTTGTTCTGTGTCTTCATGTCATTCCAGGAAGACTGGATGATGATGAGATTAGATCAGTGTGGAGCACTTGCTGTTGTCAGACTCCTTGTGCAAACCAAAATTTCACTAGTTAATTACAATTAATGGAAATGTAAACCGATATTTTTTACTGACACACTACAGCAAAAGATAGAAATAACTTACTTTAAACCATTTTTTAGCTGTTGAAAATACTAGTGGCCTAAAACTTTTGCACAGTACTGTATATATTTGTCCAAATATATATATATATATATATATATACACACATATTTGAAATATATTTTGGGCCTTTTCTGGAGTATAAAAGGAAGGTTGACATAATTTTATCATTGCCTTTGTGCTATTAAACTGCATAATTATTCAGTTAGCTATGAACATGTTGCTTATGAACTAACTAATGCTTTATATACCAATCCTTGAGTCAACAATGAGAAAGCAGTGCTTTATATACAATGAAATCAAGCTTGCATTGATGCGAAGATATATAATGCGTTGCATTAGCTGCATTATAGTGTTTTATAAAACTGAGTTTTCTCCTGTAGTATGCAGCAGTAAATGCTCTCTTTCACAAGTAAAGAGACCCATTTAAAGGGAAAATCACAAAGCTCAGACAAAAAAAGCAAACAAACATAAAATGCTAACGTTTCGCAAAAGCATCTTCAGAAACGCTTCTAAGCCAGCAGCATTCAGAGGCATTGTGAAATGTCCCATGGGAAAGCAAAGTACCTCAGAGTGGAGAATGACAAGTTGATCTGTTTCACCAAGCGTTCTTAGTCAGCACACTGCTCCTGCGCCTGAGGAAAGACTTCTGAACCTTCTTATAGCAGAGCAGCTGGATAGAAGCTGACCTTGCATTCAGCAAATCATTGCATTGAGGGCTTTCTGTGGTTTGGTGGAGGTTAGAGATGTATAACTCTGTGTGTGACGCAACCAGTTTTCGACCTAAATTCTGTCCTCGCTGTGAAAGTGAAAATGCTTATGGTGAAAATCATATGGTCAGAAGAGCAAGCGTGTGTGTTCATAGAGTCTTCCTCTTCTTCCTGTTCAGCCTAAGTAAATAGTTACCAATCCAAAATGATGCCAGAACTACTAATGAGACACAAAACTATATGCATTTTATTATTGTAGGGGGATTCTTTAAAGAACAGCTGAGGAATGATAATAGCACTACATTTGGCAGTGTTGTATCATTATTTTTCCATAAATATTAGAGCTTAATGGTTTTTTAAGTGACTTTAAATGCAACTTTTTTTTAACAATGTATAAATTATTCATGTGTTGTACACAAATGGAAACACATAAACGTATAAAAATAATTTATTAAAAAGTTGGAGGTATAAAATGTACTAATATACGCATATAATGAATATACACTACCATTCAAGTTTGGCTCACTAAGATGTTTTTAAAAAATAACGCTTTTGTTTGGCAAAGATGCATTAATTTCAACATTTATAATTTTACAAATAAATGCAGATCATTGATTTACAACGTTCATTACATTTATTAAAGAATTCTTATGTATATTATTACAATTTAAAATAACATTTTTCTATTTAATATACTTTCAAATATAATTTATTTCTGTGATGCAAAGATGAATTTTCAGCATCATTACTCCAGTCTTTAGTGTCACATGATCCTTCGGAAATCATTATAATATGCTGATTTATTATCATCGTTGGAACCAGTTGTGCTGCTTAATGTATTTTACAGTATACAGTCTTTACCATCACTTTTTATCAATTTAACATATCCTTGCTGAATAAAACAAGTATTAATATAATAATGAATAAAAGAAAAAATATACTGACCCCAAACTTTGAACGGTGAATGATGGATTATGTGACACTGAAGACTGAAGTAATGATGTCAGCTTTGCATCAAAGGAATACATTCTATTTTAAAGTATATTAATATTTTAAAGTATATTAATATTATTGTGTGTGTGTGTGTGTGTATATGTATACACACACATGCACACACACCTAAGAATTATATATTTATTTAAATTGCAAAAATATTTTTAGTTGCAGTAATATTACTATATTTAAATTGCACTATATTACTGTTTTTACTGTATTTTTCAAAGAAATGCAGCCTTGGTCAGCCTCTCAGAGACTTAAAAATCTTACTGACCCCAAGCTTTTTGAACAGTAGTGTATATTATTTTCCTATGTTAAATGAAGCCATTAAATTGTAACTAATTGAGACCTTATTTAACCTTGATCATAGCATGATTAAACCCTTTTCTCTCTTGTGTGTTTGCAGAACCGACAAACGGTTTTGTCCAAACAGATCACCACTAAAGAGCCAGTGAAAGGTGTGCTGATGTCCTACACACTGACGGACTTGCGTATTCCCCTGTCATATGAGGTCAGCCTCACTCCCATAACCAGCTACGGCACCGGAAACATGGTCACGCGCACCATCCAGTACTCAGAGCGTAAGTTATTTTAGGAATTGCATCTTATAGTATGCAAGATCTCAGTTGTTAATTGGCTACTCGCATCTATTTATTTTAGTTGAAATACATTGTTTTATGCTCTTTCAGGTAGGGAGTGTAACATTTTTGATGATTTTTTTTTTTTATTTTATTTTATATGGGGAAGTGTTAAGCATAGCTGGGCTGGTTGTGGAATGGGAATCAGAGCCAGAATTGTTACAATCCTCATGATTCCCATCAACAGAGGTCATGCATTTCAAATGTGAGGTTTCGCTTTCGGGATTATATGTTAAATTGAGATGTCAGACGTGTGGCAGCTATCGTGCATTGAGTTTGCTGATGGCTACAGAACAGCAGGAACAGGCCAACGGTTTCAGCACCAGAGCTGAGTCTGGATCTCAGAAAGCGCTGATAGAATCTAATCCCATTGGATAGTCTTTCAATCTTCAACTCCCAATCTCAGCATTTACTCTAACCAGACCAGAAAATGGCCATGCTTGAGAATAAATGTACTGCTGGAAGACATGAAACCCTTCTTTTGTGATGTCAAGGCAGTATACACAAAAATGTGTGATTTGACTGGCTGAAGAAACACTGTGTATGGTTTTTATTAATTATATAACCATTAATATATATATATATATATATATATATATATATATATAACGGTTATATATTATAAATTATATATATATATATATATAATTTTGATTTTATATATTTTATAAAAGAACTGTTTTTATTCATATTGTTTTATTTTATGTTAAAATATTTATAAATAATATTTTTATATATATTTTTTAATATTTGATCAATATTATATTTATGATAAATGTGTAGGTAAATATTATTGTTTGCATGATTTTGTAAAATACGTATTTTATTACTTAAAAACATTTTTTCATCTCATTTGAATTAATTTATTTTGGATTTCTTTAATTTATTTTTTCATTTATTTATTTACAAATAATAAATTAACAGTTTGTTAACTGATAAAATAACAGTTGAAGATTGTGGAATTTGAAAATAGAGAAAAAAGAAAAAAAAACTTTGCTGTTTTAGAGGAAATACATAAATATACACACAATGTATAAAACAATTTTCTAGGTAAATATTTAAAGTTTATATATATAGTTATATTGTTTTTATTATATTAAAGTGGTAAACTATATGTAAATAAATGCTGCTTATTATTATTGTTAATGCAATTTTTAATGTGTTTTTGTTGAAATATCTGGTAAGATATATTTAGTAAAGTAAATGCTATTTTTAATTTAAATTTTTTATATATTTAATATTGTATGAATATTCAGTTTATTTATGATAAATATGTAGGTAAATATTTATTGCTTTAATACAAAGCATGCCTTAACTGTTGTAACTTTTTTAAAAATACATATTTTATTACTTTTAAATTTAATTTAAAATTAATTAATTAATTAATAATTTGTTAATTAATAAAATAACAGTTGAAATTGTGGGAAATAGAGGGAAAAAAACCTCTTGTATGCTGTTTTAGAGGAAATACATAAATATACACACAATATATAAAAACAATAACTTCTAGGTAAATATTTAAAGTTTTCTCTGTACAGTTTTGTACTTCTATCTCCCAGCCTCGTTTGATATGATAATATACAGTGATCTCATTTGTTGTGTTAACTGATCCATAAGAATGCCCTGTAGTCACTGTTTTTTCTCATTTCTTTTCAGCCTACACTTACCCAAGACCTTCAGGTGAGACAGTCCTGTACTTTTTCTTTCGTTGATGGGTTTGTGCCTGTTGTCTTTCTCTCTCCTCTAAACCGTCCTCCATCTCACGCTTGCCCTGCCTTTCAGTTCTTCCCAATTAAATTCAACACAGTTCTCCTGGCAGCGTAAGCACAGAGCTTTGCCAAAGAGGTACAAAGGGAAAAAAAAACATAAATTAAAACAGACTGGAGATCAGCAGAGTAAATTGAAGAGTCAAATGCATGCGGAGGGAAGAAAATGGTGATTTCAAACCACAACACGGAAATCGCGCATTCTTCTCCGTTCATTCGCCCTGTCTCCTCTCGCACTTGGAAAATGAGTTAATCAGCCGTTTAGAGTGTGAATAGAGACGTTCTGGGTGACTAACTGCAGTATTCTGTATTCTGTGTTTGTTAAATGAGGGTAATCGCTGTGAACGCTGCAATATGCTGAGAGTACTTCAGTACTCCAGAGGAACCTGTCGAGAGGCCTCCTTACATTAAACACGCCTGAGAAACCCTGCAGACTTTCTCCTCAGATCTGCTCATCAGCATTAGGCCAGAAACATACTTTATGCAAGTGTGCTAATGCAGGTGCGAATGCTTACCCATGCTAAACAGACTGCATTCTTGCACTGCTGTGGCGGAAATGTCAGCCACGCAATACTAAAGTTCCCTTTAAGATTTTCCATTTCGATGCAACTTACACGGTGTTTAACATGAATGAGAAAACCGTTTTCAATAATGGGCACTTGTTAGGTTTCCAACAGACTTCACTCCTACAAATGTCCTTCTGTTTCCATTTCAGTAGTCCTGCTAGTGATCATATGAAAACGGAGACAATTTTATCAGAGTCTACAAAGTTTATTGAAAGTAGACACACTTATAAACTGTGCTTGTTATGCAGTGTTATACAATTCAAGGAAATATTACCTTTGGTAAAAAAATGTAGAGAGCGTAAGGTCACACAACATCTGAAAACCTCCAGACTTCTAGGCACTCACACTGTGGTTCTCACACAATGTTCTCACACAATGTGATACAATTTAAGGAAATATATTATTATTATACAATTCAAGGGTAAAATAATAAAGCCTCTGATTAATAGAGTTTGCTGCTTTAGAAAAGAGAGAGTAAGCAAGGTCACGCAGCATGTGAAAAAAACTCCTGAGCAAAATTCACACATGGTAAACAACACTGAAAGAATAAGAGAACAGTCAGAAGGGGAAATCAATATAAGACAAGTATATAGTTCATTTGCTGCTCAGCTATGGAAGCAAAAAATAAAAAAAGGTAATTGTGACTTTTTATCTCACAATTATGACTTTTTCTTGCAATTGCGAGTTTACATCTTGCAGTTCTGACTTTTTTTCCTCAGAATTTTGAGTTTTGAATTTTGATATAAACTCGCACCTCTGAGAAATGAAGTCAGAATTGTATAATATAAAAGTGCAATTGCTAGTTCTAAAGTCAGAATTGCGAGATATAGGGCCCTATGATTTCCACCATGCGGAAAACGCAGACGGAATTGCGGAATCCAGTCATAAAAACGAAATTTACTGAACAACGCGGAATGTCACAGAATTTGTCAATTCATTTCAATTCAAATTTATTTGTATAGCACCTTTCACAATACATATCGTTGCAAAGCAACTTTACAGCAAATTAAAGTTTTTACAATATATTTAGTAGTAGCTTACTAGTGTTGACTATGTCAAGCTGATGTACATATGGCAGAGATGTATGGTAAAGATCAATTAATGATGTAATCAAACAGACAAACACTATAAATTAGTAGCAAAATTCGGTAGTGCTGTATTGTTGTTTCAGGGTTGGCATCATCTGAAGTCCTCTGAGGGGTTGACATCATCTCTTCTTAAGTGTTCTGGATCCAGACTGAAGCTTGTGAATTCCTAGTTACCATGGGATGTCAATCCCATGGCAGAAACGGAGAACAAATAGGAACATAATTAGTGTAGCTGCTGTTCAAACCAAGCAAAGAAAGATTTGTTCAACCAGAGCTAAAAGATTAATAATGTGCATTTGATCAGATATAACTGCAGTAAACGTTTATGAGATGCATTATTTGTCAAAGTTTGAATGAATGAATCAAAAGTAGGTCATTACACTTAAACCACAATATGGAGTAGTATCTGTAAATATTACGCCGCAAAAATACCATTTAAATGTGAATCCTGCATGTTCTGCGTGTCTCTGTTTTAATGAATGGAGCAGATGAGCGGTTTTGTTTACTACACACACTGAAGCGCGTGTGACGCTCGCGGTGATTTCAGCGTCTGYCGTCTCACAAAATGAGAACATAAATGCATGAACAATATCTGCTGAGAGTCACTTCATGAGCATTTGACCGTTCCATTTTAGGAATTGCGAGTTTATAGAACATATCAGTCTTTTTTCTCCTCAAAATTGTACTTTATATCTCGCAATTACGAGTATATATATCTATATTTCAGAATTGCAAGGAAAAAGTCAGAATTACGAGATGCAAACTCGGTTTTCGAGAAAAGAAGTCAGCAGTTCTCTCACAGTTCTGACTTAATTTCTTGCAATTGTGAGTTTATATCACACAATTCTGAGAAAAACAGTTAGAATTGTAAGGTTAAAACGTCGCAACAAATCTTTTTTTTTATGGTTGAAACGGGCTTCCATACTTATCTTAGGCCCTTTTATTATCTTTTTGTGCTATAGTGCCCCTTGCAGCAATGCTTCAACGTATTTTTATTATTTGGTATTACAAGGCTGTCTAGAATACTTGAACTGCCGTCGTTAGCAATGGCTGAATAACACACCGCTCATCAGATATTTGAGGCCTGCACTTCTTTCACGTCTCTTCTATCACACATTCAAACATAACGGTTATCATTTTATGCCTCAGTTATCATTTTGTATTTACTGTAAAATGAAACCGGAAAACTGCAGTATAATAATAGGCCTGCAGTAATATTGTTGAAGTGTTAGTCTTGTTAGTTTTCAAAAAATAACCAGGTACGATTTTAAAGCACATTCTTCTCAAACAACATTTTATGTCCTTGTCTTTATGTGGTGAAAAGCTGTCTTTCTTTGTGGAAGCTTTGCATTTGTAGAGCTAATAAAATATTTCAACTCAAAACAATATTTTATGTCTTTATATTTAATTATTTACTTATTTGGCAATTAGCTTTGCTATAATAGGGGTTCTGATTGCTGTGAATCTTAATTCCAATTTATGTTTTTGTGTGTAGATCACGTGTGCGGGTTTGAGGACATTAGGATATGTGGGTTCACTCAAGACCGCAGCGATGTGTTTGACTGGACCAGACAGAACCATCTCACACAGAACCCCAAACGCTCGGTTAATACAGGGCCGGATACGGACAGGAGTGGGACAAAAGAAGGTAAAAATACACACCTACATAGACATCTTTTTTTTGCCCACTTTTAAAGTAATTATAGATTTATACAGTAAATCTGAAAAGAACTTGTTCTAGGCAATTTGAATGTGTTTTATAGCACATTTACAAACTAAAAATCATTCCAAAGCACCTTTACAAAGAATTTTGCCAGTTGAGAAACTCCACAGAAAGATACACTTGTATTCTTCAAAACAACGGTTGAAAGAATAACATTTGCATAATGGCTTCGAAACAATTTTAGAAATATGATTTCATTTTATTTTAAAATCTGCTAGTTATTTTTGTGAAAGCTTCTGCCCTCTTTGAAAACCCTTTGGTAACACATTTTGTACTTTTCTTCTGTAATAAAGGTTACTACATGTACATTGAGACATCGCGGCCGCGTCAGGCCGGGGATCGAGCTCGTCTCCTCTCTCCATTATATAATGTTACGGCAGCCCGAGGACCAACGGGGACCACCAGAACCCCCTACTGTGTCTCCTTCTACTATCACATGAATGGAAAACATATTGGTGAGTCAATATTAAATTCTCAACTTGATGTTTAACTCTTGTACTCATGGAGAATTGATTGAGTACTTATTCAAAAAAAAAAAAAAAGTGTCTCTACATGACCGGTTGGAGGCTTGATGTTGTGTCCCTGCAAAAATATCTACTTGTGCATGCACAAATGTATATAATTCAGTTTCTGACTGGAGTTTGGTTTGTCTGAAAGCGTCCTCCTCTTCTGGAGCGTTGGGTTGAATCTGTCAGGGAAAGTACAGTGGTTTATGAGTAGCATTCATTCACCAGAAGGTCAAAGACAATGAAGGACACAGACAGTCAGAGAGAGAAGTGATGTCATCCACACATCCATTACTTATTTATCGTGACTGTTAAAACATTAAGTTTTGTTTCAAAGTGACATCTGTCTATTCTGTGTGTGTTTCTTCCTTGCACATTTAAGCTGATCAAGCACGTCATTGTAGTAATTCTAAGAGAGAGTACACAGCACAACAAATATTGGATACAGAAGTCAATTTGTAATTAGATAAAATTTTAGATACACTACAGTTTAAAAGTCTGAGGTTAGTGCGATTTTTAGTAATTAATACTTTTATTTATCAAGGACGCATTGCATTGATCAAAAGTGACAGTAAAGACATCTATAATGTTACAAATGATTTCTAGTTCAAATAAATGCTGTTCAAACTTTCTGTTCATCAAAGAATCCATTTTTTTTCAGGTTCCACATCAATCTACTCTCCATACACCATAATGCAAAGCAAAAACAGGTTTTTAACATCTTTGCAAGTTTATTAAAAACTAAAAACTTGATTCCATTGCATACGTATTCATACCCTTATCTGAGACAGTTGAAATTTATCTCAGGAGCATTCTTATTACTTATAGATGTTGCTACACTTCAAGTAGAGTTAACCTGTGGCAAATTCAATTTGGAAAGGCACACACCTCTCAATAGTAGGTCTAACAGCTTGAAAGTGCATATCAGAGCAAAAAACAATCCCAGAGGCCAAAAAAAAAAGCCTGTAGAGCTCAGAAACAGGCTCGTGTCAAGCCACACATCTGAGGAATTGTTCAGAAAGAAATCTGCTGCATTGAAGGTTCACAGAAGCATGTAGTCTCTGTTACGCTTAATGGAACAAGTTTGAAACAACCAGGACTCTTCCTAGAGCTGGCCTCCTGGCCAAACCAAGCAATTGATGGAGAAGGGCCTTGGTTAGACTGGTGACCAAGAACCTGATGGTCACTCTAGTTGACCTCCGTGATCATATGTGGAGATAGGATAAACCTACAGAAGGACAAACATCGCTGCAACACTTTACTGATCTAGGCTTTATGGTGGTGTGACAAGACTCAGTCCTCACATCAGTGAAGACATCTGAAAACCCATTGGAATTTGCAAAAAACCTTAAGGACCCTCAGACTGTGAGAAACAAGATTCTCTGCTTTGATAAACCTCAATTCCAAGCATCATGTATGGAGGAAACCAGGCACTGCTTATCACCTGCACAGTAGCATTTAGGGCTGGGCGATAAATCAATAACGATAATTATCGTACGATATGAATTTCCTTGAGAAATGATAACAACAAATGTTCGATGTAATGTTTATATGGCAAAGGCAGAACAAAAGACCGCTAGGTTTAAAAAACGCAAACAGTCAGAATAATTAAATTTCACCATATAAAAATGAGGTTTCTACAATTTTTACCAATATTACTGATTTTGATAATGAACATAAATCTTCAACACAAACCTCTTTCTTGATTTGAAACAATATTACTCATTAAAACTAAGAATTTTTTTTTTTTTAGTTTTGGCTCATTTGAACATTCCGTCAATGTAAGTCTATGGGATTTTTACCAGTTTTAATTGTCATTTTTAGGAAAACCGTAAGTCCGATCAGTTAGAAAAGATATAGCACACCCGGTCAGATCAATCTGAAGATCTGGGCTGAGTTTGGAGTTTGTAGAGTTAAAGCTCTAGGAGGAGTTGATAATTTTAGTCTCAGAAGAAGAATAACTATAAGTTTAAGTCAGATTTCAGTAATAAAAAACAAGTTATTATAACTATTTTACAGTATTTTTGACTGGGGAAAAAAAATGCAGCCTTGATGAGCATAAGATGCTTCTTTATCTTAACAACCCCAATTTTACTTTTCAGTGTTGAGTGAAATGAAGAGTATTTATAGTCCTGCTTCATCTTCCATCTTGGCTGGATATTTTTTCACTCGTCACAATGCATTACAGTGTCGTCTTCTGTGTTAAGGAAACATGCGATGCTGCCTTAGGGGCCTTTCACACAGGACACGCTCTATCCGTCTGCACGACATTTTCATTGTTGTTTTATGGCAACATGCACTAAGTGGGCATCTGTGACTGTTGCCACTTTTTAAGACACCATGTCAGGTTTTATTAAGTTCAACTTTTTACAAATGTGCCTTGAGACCTTGTCCATTCTTTTGCATTGCATTTAGTTGCTTTTCAATGCAAGAACACATCCTGTGTGAACGGCCAAAAGTAGGTATCTTAAAGAGACGGTGTCATCGTTTACTCCCACTCATGTTGTTCCAAATCTGTATGGTTTTCTTTCACTTGCTAAGCACGAAAGAAGATATTCCAGAAGACGACAAACAGTTTTGGTTCCCATTGACTTCTATTGTATTTTTTGTCCATGCATTTAATATAAATGGGAACCGAAATGTTCAGTTACCAACATTCTTCAATCTAAGCCGTACAAGCTTGGAACCAGATGAGTGTGAGTAAACAGTGACAGAATTTTTATTTTTGGTTGGACTATCCCTTTAAGATATATTCAGACTATCTCTTTAAAAAGCTAGCCAGCGTAAGCCTTACAGCTGCACCTAAAATGCATTCTAATTAGACGGCAGACTGTGTTTGGGAGCAGAACCTGTGTGTCAGGCCTCGCAGAAATGTGTTTGTTTATGCGGGGTGCTATATATGTGTGGGTGGCAGGGATTTACTATAGTTTGAGGACGAAAATGTCCCCAGAAATGAGCTAAATATGACAAAAGCTCTCTTTTGGGACCTCAAAGGCATAAATGACTCATAAACGCAGTAAATAATGTTGTTCTAAAAATGCAGCGTGCGCAGTGATTTATGGGTGTTCCTGATGGGGCTCAAAGATCTGTGACTATCTGGCAACCACCTGTTATCACACACTCTAACACTCTCTCGCACACGCAGACTTTAATTGCTCATTAATGTAAGGACTTTATCACACAAAACTCCTCCAACCAAAGTTTCGACAGCAGACCAAAGTTTTTTTTTTTTTTTTTTGTTGTTGTTGTTATTTTCTCATTTTTCAGCTTGACAAATAAAGCAGCCGAACTTCCTGTTTCCCCTTCGCTTTTTATCTGCACTCTCTCTTCAAACTTTATCAGCCCATTAACGGCTCATAAATTGTGCTTCTCTCTCTCTCGTTCTCCTCTTCTGCTCTCTCTCTCTCTCTCTCTCTCTCTCTCTGTGGCTGTCTGTCTGCTTTGCTTTCACTCCAGCTCGTTCTCTTTACCTGTGCGCTGTCTGTCTCCCGTTCTAATGAGACGAGCCCGTCTAATTATTTGCCAGTTGCCACTCATGACACGGGCTGGGCTCGCGGTGGGGGGCGGCTGGTGAACGCACGACGCGCTTCAATCTGTTCGGCTTTCCGAAGGCATTTTAGATTCCCTGCTGCAGGCCCGCACTGTATATTTCAAAGGACATGTTTTATTAATTCCATTGCTATTTAGGAGTCGGAGAGGACAGCAGGTCCTTAATGAAAATTAAAATTGAAAGGCGAACCACATTAATCATGATCAAAATCACCCTAGGGTGCACGCGCACATGCACATAACCTCATACTCAAGCTGTCTGCTAAAGCTCTCTAACCCATCATATTTGTCTCTGTCTGCTTTGAAATGAGAGTAGGCGGTTTAGCTGGATTTTTATTTGCCATTACAGAATTGTAGTGCCAGTATAAACTACTTCCAGTGACCTTTCTTTTTTATCTTTGTGTTAAAATCAAGTTGGGTGGTTTCACAGTAACCAGATGAGATGAACCATGTTCCAAAATGAAGTGAGCTAGTATTTTAAAGCAGAGAATTGGAACTTTCTTGATGTGAACGCTTCTTTATAGAGCATTGCATGAAAACTTAGTGGATAAGACAATACCATAATACATTGTGAGGAGCTCATTTGAACACTATCTATCTAAAACGGGGAGTAAAGTGAGAAATTCTCATTATAAACAGCTTTAATCATATATAGGGCTTTATACAATATAGATCACTTCAAAGCAGCCTTACACTAGTGAACACAAAACAGCATCTGTATCATAAAGCAGTGTTGTTTTAGTATTATTTGTACGCTGTGAGGATATTCAGTTATATTTTGATTTTTTTCATTTATCTATCTGTTATTCTATCTATCTGTTTATCCATTGTTCTATCTATTGTTCTGTCATTCTATCTATCTATCTAGCTATCTAGCTATCTATAGCATTCTGTCGTTCTAACTATCTATCGTTCTGTCTAACTCTATTGTTCTATATCGTTCTGTCATTCTAATCTATCTATCTATATCGTTCTGTTGTTCTGTCTATCTCTATTCTATCTATCATTCTATTGTTCTATCATTCTATCCATCTAAAAGCAATTCTGTCAGAAAATGCAACCCTTCTCTTAGAATATTGTTGCAGTTGCAAATGTTTTGGTACTTGGTATTTTTTTTGTTTGCATTGTTTGCACACACCAAAAAAAAACAGAAGAAAAGTCAGATCTGATACAGTTTCACACAGAACCCAAAAAATGCACTGGGCAAAATGATTGGCACCCTTAACTTAATATTTGGAAGCACCGCCTTTGGAAAAGATAACTGAAATCAGTCGCTTCCTGTAACCATGAATGAGTTTCTTACATCTCTCTTCTACTGCTCCAGGTCATTCAGATGTTGAAGGATGCTTTCTCCCAACTGCTGTTTTGAGATCTCTCCACAAGTGTTTTATGAGATTCAGATCTGGACTCATTGCTGGCCATTTCTTAGTGGTTTTTGAAGTGTTTCGGGTCATTGTCCTGCTGTAAGACCCATGACCTCTGGTGGCCACTACGTTGCACCCCAAAAATCTTTGGTGGTAATCAGATTTCATGATACCGTTCATACAGTCAAGGCATCCAGTGCCAGAAGCAGCAAAATAACCTCAAAACATCATTGAACCTCCACCATGTTTGACTGTAGGGACTGTGTTCTTTTCTTTGAAGGCCTCATTTCTGTTTCTGTAAACAGTGCCATGATGTGTATTACCAAAAAGCTCTACTTTTGTCTAATCTGTCCACAGTACGTTCTCCCAGAAGGATTGTGGTTTTGTTACATAAGTTTTGGCAAGCTCCAGTCTTGCTTTTTTATGCAGTGGTGTCCTCCTGGGTCTCCTACCATAGCGTCCCTTTTTATTCAGATGGCGACGAATAGTGCGAGCTGACACTGTTGTGCCCTGTCTGCGCAGACCAGCTTGAATTTGTTTGGAAGTTAATTAGGGTTCTTCCATATCCACCATTCAAACAATCCTTTGTTGTAATTTTTCATTAATTTTGCTCTTTCGTCCACGTCCAGGGAGGTTCGCTACAGTGCTATGGGCTGTAAACCTCTTGATGATATTACGCACAGTGGACACAGGAACATTAGGACCTGTGGAGATGGACTTGTAGCCTTAAGATTGTCCATGTTTTTCCGCAATTTTTTCTCTCAAATCCACAGACAACTCTTTACACTTCTTTCTTTTCTCCATGCCCAGTGTGACACACAACACAATTACAGGAGCATCGCATGCTTGAAAAGCAATTATTTTTTACAATTTTGACAAGGTGCCAATCATTTTGTCCAGTCCATTTTTGAGTTCTGTGTGAAATTTTATCAAGTTTAATTTTTCTTCTCCTTTTTTTGTGTTGTTGCAGTGCAAACAAAAACAATAAGCACATGGATACCAAAACATTTGCAATTGGAACAATTTTCTGAGAAGTGTTGCATTTTCTGACAGAATTGCAAGGGTGCCGATATTTATATTCCACTCATCCATCCATCTATCTATCTATCGTTCTATCTATCGTTCTTTTGTTCTATCGTTTTATCATTCTAGTGTTCTATCATTCCATCATTCTGTCGTTCTATCAGTTATCTCGTTATAACTATCTATTGTTCTTTATAAAATGGATAGTTCCAGTCATCCATCCATCCATCCATCCATCCATCCATCCATCCATGTATCTATCTATCTATCTATCTATCTATCTATCTATCTATCTATCTATCTATCTATCTATTGTTCTATCGTTCTGTTGTTCTATCTATCGTTTTATCATTCCATCGTTCTATCATTCTATCGTTCTATCATTCCATCATTCTGTCGTTCTATCAGTTGATATCTCGTTCTAACTATCTATTGTTCTTTATAAAATGGATAGTTCCAGTCATCCATCTATCTATCTATCTATCTATCTATCTATCTATCTATCTATCTATCGTTCTATCGTTCTATCGTTCTATCGTTCTATCTATCGTTCTATCGTTCTGTTGTTCTATCTATCGTTTTATCATTCCATCGTTCTATCATTCTATCGTTCTTTCATTCTATCGTTCTATCATTCCATCATTCTGTCGTTCTATCAGTTGTTATCTCGTTCTAACTGTCTATTGTTCTTTAT
>JAHKKF010532493.1:7423-20269 GCA_019740295.1 Labeo calbasu
CCTTTGATGAAACTTCCGCGTCTTCATTGAGAGTGCAGGTCATGGTTGCTTAGCAACGGCAGACGCCACGGGAGCGCAAGCTACAGAGCGCTTTGGAACGGAGGAGAAATCGGCGCGCCTAGCGTTTTCCACGGGTTTTTAGGCGCGATATGTGAACGGCCCCTAGAGTGTACTTTTCATTGTGTTCACTCCGTGGTCCGTCTCAACCTCACACCGCAGACATGTTGCTTCAGACAAGCACGTTTCTGTTTGCGTCATCACAACATACAGTTTCGGTCGTGTTGTTTCGGTGATAAAAATCTTTCGGCCGAAAACCAAAAATGCACTTTTGGGCCATTTTCGGCCGAAAATTTTCGCTGGCCGAATATTCGGTGCATCCCTATGTAAAACAACACCCTTTTTGCCTTGTCAAAAACAGCTCTGTTCACATCGACCCCTTTAAATGCTAATTGTGAGTTTATATCTCACAATTCTGACTTAACAACTTTCAATTGCGTGTTATAAAGTCAGAAATGCGAGATATAAACTCGCAATTCTGAGAAAAAAGTCACTAATTTGAGTTTATATTCTTGCTATTCTGACTTTATTGCTCAGAACTGCGACTTTATTTCTCAGAATTCCGAGTTTGTATCACACAATTCTGACTTCATTTCTCAGTATTGTGAGAAAAGTCAGAAGTGCAAGATGTACATTCGTAATTGTGAGGAAAAAAGTCAGAATTGTGAGATAGGAAGTCACAATTACCTTTTTTTTTCTTCCATAACTTTTTTCAGGATTTTTTAATGAACTAAAAGTTTGAAAGAACAGCATTTATTTAAAATAGAAATCTTTTGTAACAATACAAGACTTTACTGGCACTTTTCACAAATGTAATGCAACCTTGCTGAATAAAAAAAAAAATCTAACTGGCCCGCAAACTCTGGAACAATGTAATATAAATTCAAAGTTATGAAAAATAAAGTTGCAGCTGTAAGATATTAAGTCACCTTCCTGTTTCAAGAGAAAATATCTCAACAAAGGAAAGAAAGCTGCTTTCAAGCCATTGAAATTGGGTATTTTCCTAGGCCAAGGGCAGCAAGACATACATCTGTATGAACAACCAAGAGTAGCACAGCTAGCATTCCAGTATGGAATATGGATGATGTGAAAAACCACACCTAGATCAGGAGAAATGCTAAGACTTTCATAAAACTAGCTTTGTATGAGGAATGTCCTCAGCTTTACTAGAGACCAAGTGTCAACAAACAGCTCAGATGGCCACAGAAAAAGAACAAGGACATTTAAAACATAACCCTTTAGTATCCGAATCATATGAGACATTGCAAATTGCCATTGCAAAATTTCAAAGTGGTCACATACCACTTATAAAAATCATGGTTTTACTACAAATAAAACCAAAAAAACATAGTTACTATAGTTAAACCACGGTCACCACAAGTGAATCATTATTTTGCTACACTAACCATAATTTAACCATGGTATTTGTAGTAAAACTGTGGTAAATGGTAATCAATACGCCAAAAAAAACATGGTTACTAACAGTTTACTACAACAAAACCATGGTTAATTTTCCTAAGGGACTGGCTGTGTGAGGGTTTGGGTGTGTATTTGTTACATTGTTGGCACAGGTTTTGGAGCTCAGAGTAAAGCTCATGTTCTTACCTCTTATGTTAGGTAAGAGTCATGCGCTAACACTAATGCACTAAAGCTAATCACTTCTCTGCTTAAACCTAAAGAACTTAGAGGGGAATTAGCAAGATCCACTGTATAAGTTAATCATTAGATCTGAGAATTATAACACTATACAGCGTCAGACTCATCACTACATTGCTAAATTGCTAAATTAACGAAGTATAGGTTCTCCTAGCAGCTAAATGAATGTTCAGTTTCAGTTGGCACAGCACTCCAAAAACTATACTAAAGCCAGTGAAAATGTCAGAACTGCTATCCTCACTAACCAGCAAAAAGCAATTGTTATTGTTGAGCCCCGATCTTGCTCTTTCACAACTTGTTGTTTTGGATGTACTCTATTTTATGTGATGTTTTGATTATCTTGGCACTTTGACACATAAGTGTGTAATCTACTTTTGGCAAGAAGTGACTTTCTCTCTCCCTAGCTGTGCAGCTTTGACTGTTTTAACTGAGCTTAGAAAGATCAGTACATTGTGAGGACTTCCTTCCTCTGGTCTGTGTTATTTCTGGTCAGCGCCAGGTCTATCTTCACAGGAAGACACTGATGAAGCGACACCGCAAACTTTCCTTAACAAACAAGAGTGACAAAAAGTGACTGGGAGAGAAAATATGACAGGGGTTATGTTTCAAAGCAGCATAATTATGTGCCACAATTTTATATTTATATATTTTTTTAGAGAAAAGCTCTGTAAGCCACTAAGATAGGCTGTATCTCTGCTGTGCCGCCAACACATCTCTGCAGAGCAGTACACCTGTCAGGCTGATAAGATAAAGGGAAGATCAGGATGCCACTGACAGGTTTGTGGCACATGAGGAGGAGCTGGTGCCAACTTCAAGTCACTGTAGGCACACTTTCACATAGTTACTCTGTGTGTATGTGTATGAATGCACCGGATTTACTTCTTCATCAGAACAGTTGGAGGTGGTGAGCCAGAGGCAGCTGTTGGAGGTACATCTCTTGTACCTGAAAACCAACTGTTCCAGCATGCCAATGTCTGCAGGAATAGTGGGTTTATTTAGAGTGAAAATTCATACTCGTACAAAGAATCTGTGAACTAACTTAAAGGAAGGAAGGAAGTTCGCTTACATAAAGATTTACAGATAATTTACTTACCCCCTTGTCATCCAAGATGTTCATGTCTTTCTTTCTTCAGAAATTATGTTTTTGGAGGAAAACATTTCAGGATTTCACACCTATGGTGCCCACTTTTTGAAGTTTGAACTTCCAAAATGCAGTTTAAATCCAGCTGTAAACGGCTCTAAACGATCCCAGCCGAGGAATAAGGGTCTTATCTAGCAAAACGATCTGTTATTTTCTAAAAAATGTAGTTTACATACTTTTTAACCTCAAATGCTCGTCTTGTCTAGCTCTGTATTGCGCATGCAAACTCTGTGTAATCCGGGTAAATACAGTTAGGGTATGTGGAAAAACTCCCATCTCATTTTCTCCTCCAACTTTAAAATTGCCCTACATCGCTGCAGAAGTACCGACCCAGTGTTTACAAAGTGAACGTGCAAAGAAGATCAAACGGCCTTTACAAAAAAAGCTAAAACTTTTTAAAACGATGTAGGTTGATTTTGAAGTTAGAGAAGAAAATGAGATGGGAGTTTTTCGACCTAACTGTCTTGAACCGGAATACACAGAGTTCACGCAGAGCTAGACAACACAAGCATTTGAGGTTAAAACGTATATAAACTATAATTTCTTTTTTAGAAAATAACTGATCGTTTTGCTAGATAAGACTCTTCTTCCTCGGCTGGGATCATTTAGAGCCCCTTTAGGCTGTATTTAAACTACATTTTGGACGTTTAAACTCGCAGGTACCACAGAAGTCCGCTATATGGAGAGAAATTCTGAAATGTTTTCCTTAAAAAACATCATTTTATGACTGAAGAAAGAAAGACATGAACATCTTGGATGACAAGGGGGTGAGTAAATTATCTGTAAATTTTTAAAGACTCTTTTAAGAACAGAAAGCTTTTAAGAATCGTCAGCTTCTGAAATCCATTAGGCTGTAAATTCATTTTCTGAGAGATTTTTTTTTTAACATAACCATTATTTTCTCTGCATTCACTGGGGTCAAATGCCATAGAGAACAATCTGTCAGGAAAAGAAGACAATAATCTGTCTACCTTGTAAGGCTGGACAAATGAGCATATGTTTAGAGCGTTTACATAATCGCTTATGTGATGCAATATGCTTGCTGCATTGAGATTTATTCATAACAACAAACAGTTCATTGGCTATGCACACCTTATGTTTGGTCATTAAGCCTTTTTCCTACATGCTGAAAATATTCCACAAAAACAAAAGTAAAGAATAAATATGAAAAAAATGCAATATTGTATTTAAATATGCTAAGCATTGGAGGTTGGGGTATCTTTTCATTCTGGACTCAATTAAGTACCATTTTCTTATGATGAAAACCATTAATGCCTTTGATTTTCTTACAGTCAGTATTTTTAAATGGAAGAAAGAACTTCACTGGGAATGTGAGTGGCATTTTTGTCTAGTTTTAAGATATGATGCCATTAGATGTTGTTTAGCCCTTTAACTGTCACTGTCCCCCAGGTGGGACGCCTAAGTTTACTTCACCATATTACAAATAAATCCTAATCTAATCATGGCAAACTGCACATCGTTGGAAAGGTCTAAGACTCCTAAATAGATATTTTACCCTATTTTTGTGATAGAAATTATGTAGGAAAAGTAATAGATGAATATATGTCAAGAGTGCAACTTAAAAAATCTACATCATAACATGAGTCACAAAAGACTTTCTTTGTTGCCTTTTTCCCTATCACGCAATAGAAATCATAAGAAATTATATATGTTCAAACTTAAAAATTCAAAATTCATCCTTTGAAAGGCATTTTAAAATCAGACATTGTATTACCACGGAAAATGTACATCAAAATCATATTACAAAATGTTTTCATTCATGAATTATTATAATTTAAGTCTGGATAGTGCATTTTTATGTCTGTTCTAAAAAATGGGAGTGACAGTTAAATGGTTAGACAGACACTTTTAATAGAAAAAAAAAAAAAGAAAATAAAAGTAGAAAAAAAAAGTAATGTAAACAGTCTGAAGCACTATAGAGTAACATTTTTTTTAATTATACTATATGATGTGATTTAAAGGGATAGTTTACCCAAAAATAAAAAAATCTGTCATTAATTACTCACCCTTATATTGTTCCAAACTCGTAAGGCTTTCCTCATCTTCAGAACACATATTAAAATATTTTTGATGAAATCTGAGAGCTTTCTGACCCTGCATAGACAGCAACCCAACTACCACGTTCAAGGCCCAGAAAGGTAGCAAGGACATCAATAAAATAGTCCACGTGACATCAGTGTTTCAACCGTAATGTCATGAAGCTACGAGAATACTTTTTGTGCACAAAGAAAACAAAAAAAGATTTATTCAACAATTTCTTCTCTTTGCATCAGTCTTCGCTGTGCGTTCATGAGAGTACCACAACGCATGCATGTGGTGCTACTAATGCAGGAGCTGGCAAAGACTTGCATTCTCGTAGCTTCATAACATTACAGTTGAACCACTGATGTCACATGGACTATTTTAATGATGTCCTTACTACCTTTCTGGGCCTTGAACTTGGTAGTTATGTTGCTGATTATGCAGGGTCAGAAAGCTCTCGGATCTCATCAAAAATATCTTTGGAACGACATGAGGGTGAGTAATTAATGGCAGAATTTTTATTTTTGTGTGACTAACCCTTTAATTACTTTATTGTAGAATATCAGTATAGAAAGCAATTTCTGAACTATACAAGCATTTTAAAATCATGACAGCAAGTGCTGAGTCAGTGCTAATGAGGCGAATGTGTTACCGCAAAAGAGAAATAGCTTCTTTTAATCTTGTTATGTTTCTTAGTACTACTTGATGCCCATGTGATAGCGTGCAACCAACAACACTTTCTGTATGTGTGTAAAGAAGAAAGTGAACTTGCATTCCAGTGTCCCTAATGAATCACGGTTCACTGAAGCGAAGACATTAAACACAATGAACAGCCTGTCTGTATATACCTCAAAAGGCTTTCTGATTTCTGATCGGGGCACCACGAAAGATAACACAGTGGGGGCTCTCCAGTACACATCCTATACATGATATATAATTGCTCATTATATGCCTTAGGTCAAATAGTGTTGGCAGTAAGCCTATAAGCGGTGCAAGATATACTTTATTTACTGTGGTTCAATACTGGTGAACTGTTTGTAAAGAAAACTGTTAAATGAGAAGAGGAGGAAATTATCAGGTTTGAAAATGCTCACGGTGAAAGACCAGATTAATTGCATGCAAACAAATTGTAACAAGCAGTTGTAGTAGTAGCAGATGTGTAGATTTAGTAAAGATAATAAGGTTATAAAAAACATTAATGTTCGCTCTTGCTCTGACTTATCTGTTATTAAAAGGAGGATGTGTTCACATTAAATGCATTCTGTCAAAGGTCTGTCCAAAATTTTCATGCAAATGTTATTGCTAAACCTTAATCTAAAATAATCTAAAAAGCCAAATAAGTAACAGTGCTCTCACCCAAAGAATTAGTCATTAAGAATGAGTTTAGCAATGTGCTCTAAATGTGATCCAAAGGCCAAGTATCACATCCTCTAAGAGTCAGTACTGTGGTTCAATAAGCACTGGGACAGGCTGTCATTCAGCTAATGAGAGATTCAGTCTGATAAGAGGATTATACAGGACTCTAAATTTCATTCACTTGTCTACGTCAATCTGGTGATTCAGATACAAACAAAACTTCTACAAATCTTGTGTGTCTCACGATCGCATCTATACGGAAACTTAATGTGTTAAAGATACTAATTCCAGCTCATTAATCAGTGTTTTAGTATTAAATTTCACAGTGGTCACAGGAAACCTCACTGAACCTCGGATCCAGGAGTTCTGAATCTGCGCAAGAAGTCTCTGATATCAAAAAGGGTTTTTTTGGTTAATTGAAAGCAAAGAGCTTGCAGTTGAAGTACTTTTATTGCTGTTTTACTCCTGTAATATGTAATGATTTTATCAGCTAATACCATTTCCACATTTGCTTACTGTTTTAGAGCTCATAATTAGGTTTTTGTTTGCTACTTTCCCTCACTAGAGTACAGCATTAAGATACATTAAACCCAGAAAGGCAGGCTTGTCTAAAACCACAACTAAAAAAAGAAAACACTTTTCTAATTTCATAACAAAGATCTGAAGATTTAAGAGCCGTGCAAACCTGAAAAAGCTTCCTACTGCATATACTCATTTCTTATATTTTTATCCGGACTAATTTTGTACTGGTATTTTATAGAAATGGAGCTACAATCTCATTTCACTTAGAGAAAAAAAATCGAACACATGACAAAAGACTAGTCTGAATAGCTCTGTCTGTCATTCAGGGTTTCTTCACTACCTAGTTGCATAATGTCATATAACAGAGTTTCGATCCAAGCCTGTGAGATGTTCAAATGGCAATGTCAAGTATTGATCCCTATGCAGTAAAGGACCTGTAAAGGTTACTGTAAAGTGTCTGGTCTGAAAAGCAGCTGAGGCACAATGAAATAATGACAACAAAAATAAATAAAGGGAAAGAGCAAGTCATATGACACCTCAGTTACACAGTATTTAGCATTTGCAGTTTCTTTATGGTAAGTTGTAATGTAATTCTATAAATCGTAATAAGTAAAAGTAGTTTTAGTAGTGTTTTTGAACAGAAGTAAATAGGTCTGAAATGTAAATATAAACATTATGAATATGTGAATATATGGAGAACAAACTCATGCCTTAATTTTGTGATACTAAATGAATATAGTATGCAAATACAGTAGTAAATATTTTTACTAAAATAACTGTTTTGTATTTGTATATATTTTAAAATGCAATTTATTTCTGTGATCAAACATACATTGTCAGCGTCATTGCATGATCCTTCAGAAATCATTCTAATATGCTGATTTGCTGTTCAAAAAACATCATTATTATTATTATTATCAATATTTGAAACAGTTGAGTACATTTTTCAGGATTCTTTGATGATTAGAAAGATCCAAAGATCAACATTTATCTGAAATAAAAGCTTTTGTAACATTATACACTATACAATTCAAAAGCTTGGAGTCGGTATATATATATATATATATATATATATATATATATATTAGAAAGAAATTATAGAAATTAATACTTTTATTTAGCAAGGATGTTTTAAATTGACCCAAAGTGATGAAAAAGACATTTATTATGTAACAAAATATTTTTATTTCAGATAAATGCTGTTTTTCTGAATTTTCTATTCATCAAAAGAAACCTTTAAATATCTACTCAGCAACATAATAATAATAAAAAAACGGTTTTTGAGCAATAAATCAGAATATTTTAATGATTTCTTAAGGATCATGTGTCTGGAGTAATGATGCCAAAATTTCAGCTTTGAAAGCACAGGAATAAATTACATTTTAAAATATATTCAACTAGAAAACAGTTATTTTAAATAGTAAAAATATTTGAAAGTTGTATTGTTTTTGCTGTGCTTCGGATCAAATAAACGCAGGCTTGGTAAGAAGAAGGGACTTTAAAAAAACATTAAAAATCTTTATAAATCTTTTGTTTATTAATCGATTCAATACAATAAATAGTTAGAAAAGAACCATATGCCACCTCTAAAAAGTCTCTTGAAATAAATCAGTGTCTTATTTGTTCAATTTGATCTGCTGAATTTAGATTTTTTTTTTTAAATTCCTTCCTCAGAAGTACTAATAACGACGTTTAATAAAACTTCCACTCCAGACAGAGCGATCCAGTGAGCCAAGGTAACTGCTACCTGATATAACCAGGCCCCGGTCGACAGATAAGTTAAGCATCTAATTGGTGGTATTTCAAAGCATTGCGTATGTGACGATGTACATCAAAATCACCTTACCTGTGGAAGCAGTTTCCATGACAACAGGGAGCGGTTGCCGGTCGCTTTCGGGATGGCTGGAAAACTGTTTCTCCTCACTTGATTCGTCCTCACAGGCTCTCGTCTGCCGCTCCACTTCCAAGTCATTACGCCGGGCGGTGGTGATACTCCCAAAGCGGCCAATCTCCTCAAAATCGTCCCCGTACCAGGTGCCCTCCGAATCTGCCTCCGGCTTCACGGACATTTTTGAGCGTTCCGTCTGTGTGCGATGCTCTTCAGAGAGACTCGGTCACTGACAGAAGAACAGCAGGCAAAGCACTGTTCAACTCCTCGGATGAGACGCTGAGTAACTATCAGAAGTGGTCCGGGCAGGCCGAGCGCTCCAGCAGAGGCTCACGCTGCTGAAAATGGCTTGTTTAGTTCAGTGTTTCGGCGCTGACGTCACCGTGTCTCGAGCTCATAGTTGCACGCAGCATTTAAACACACAGAGCTGCAACTGGGCATAAAATAAGGCTTTCGGCAGCTGATAATAAATTAGGACGGGAGATTGTATAGAATCGTTTGAGAGAACTCACTCTATGGATTGGATTCAGATTAAATAAAAAATTGATTTCAGTCACTATATTCTGAAGTAGCTAACGCAAACACTACTACATTTACTGTAGCTGGATCCTGAAAGTTACATTCGACTGTTAGTGCGTAGTCATGGGTCTTATTCGCTTTTTTTTTTAGGAAACAGTGTCATCTTGTGGTTTCAGACTTAACTACAGCAGGGGCTGTAGACCTTTTCCGGTAAAATCACTTTGAAAAAATCTTTGGGACATAAACGTGCCTCAAGCTAAAACAAAACAAAACAAAAAAAAAAACCTACATATTTTTATAAAACTGAGTTTTAAAGTCTTAACTACATAAATTACATGAATACTCACAAAAACATTTACTCTTCTTCTATTTAATTCAATTCAATTCATATTGCTTTATTGGCATGACATACTTATACATATTGCCAAAGCATTGTACATATCTTCTATTTAGTTTATGACTGTAATTGCCATCTAGTTGCTTCGTCTGATACTGTACATGGGCCGTTCTACAGAACTGGTGCAAACTGCTGTCCCACAACCAAAACACACACACACACACACACAGACACACACACTTAAAAAAGCATTTAAGTATTAGAGCATTTAAGTATTAAAACCCACAATAATATTTTAAATATCAGTAAGCTTAATATATGTAAAATCATCATTTAGTGGGTACTTTCAATTTGGAGGTAGCTAACCTTAATCCTAACCCCTATATTTCAACATATTAATTTAAAAAAAAATTCTAAGTTTAAAAAAGATTTGTCTTATATTTTCTTTGTAAATTATGAAATTTTATGTTTAAAATGTGTTCTGCATTTTCAGGTCACTACCAAAACATTTTGTGTATGTTTTAGTCCATTGTCTGAGACTGATTTTAGCTACACCCCTACATTTATGATCAGGAAATATTTATGTCACTCTCTCTAATAGCTTTAAGGTCTAAGTAGACAGGTCCCATCATTTTGAGGTAAATGTTTTTAAAAGTCTGAAAATCTATGTGTAATTTTAAGGAATGTCACTACCAAACAACTTTTTTTCTGTAATTAAACACCTTTTTTGGGTGATATTCCATAGCATTTAGTTTTTATATGTGTACAGCTGTTCAGAACTGTGTAGCTAACCATGTGCTGATTAGCATCTTTGAGCTAGGTTCAAAAGTATCTAAAACTGTCACAACTGAAATATGTCATCATTGTTCGGTAGTGACAAAAGGGAACACATAATATTTTATTTGTGGGAAATAAACAACATTTTCATACAGTTTTGCATTGTATTTTATTTTAGTAGTGTTTTAGTATGTAAGTTAAAATTCTGTAATGTGATGTGGTCGCTACCAAAACATTACTGTCACTACTGAAAATGTGCAGTCATAACTGAAAAATTTAATGTTTTGTCAAAAATAAAGTATACTGAGTTATCAACTAAGATGTTATGATAGTGTTTGGTTCAGTGTATATTCAAACTAATGATTTCCTAAGTTTGAAATCAGTATGATCAACTTTTTGCCTATTACAAAGAAAAATTGAATTCAAAATACAACAAATCTCATAAATTGCATTTGAAATATTGTTAAAATTGTAATTGTTATTGATTTACCTCTGAAAAAATTTTAATAAAATGACGAAATACATACTTACAAGGCAGATGTAAGCAAAATCTTAATAGATCAATGTCACCCCTCTTATTAAATTATATATTACTGTGTTTTGGTAGTGATAAATTTAGGGAGAGGACAAATATTCCAAAATGTTCTGGAAATACAATATGAGAATTAACTACACAGTGACTAGAAATGTGTATCTTGGATATCATACAATTTGCATACATACACAATTTGTGGAAAAAAGACACATTCCAACTCTGACTTTGCACCAATTCTGCAGAATGGACCCATATATCCACAAATCCATAAATTTTCAGTTATAGATGTTACATAATAAGAGCATTTCATTTAATGTGCAAATAAAAGTGAATAGCAATTAAATTAGCAGAAAAAAACAGCTCTGTCCTCTTCAGTGACAAATCTATAATTATTGTGTAATGTAGGAATATGTTGCTACAATAGTTAGATGTAATTTCTCATTGCATTTTATAGAGATTTTTCATTTTTCTATCATATAAATATATTTCTTTACTGTGTCACATTGCATTTAACAGACAGCTAGTCACAGTTCAGTGCTTTTGAAAATGTTTTCTGTTTATTGTTACTACAGTAGAGATTTCACTTATGAAAGAAATCTGAAATCTGAAGAAAAAAAGAAAAGAATGAAAGCTAGCTTGGTCACAAATGAATGGAAAAATAGGATAGAAGAAACAACAGCAACAATAGCATGCTCTGCACTCAATCTAGCATGCAGTGACCATTCTCTCCATCTCTCCTGAGCAAATGAGAAGTGGATGTTCTATTGTACCCTCGGAACATTATGCTTTTTTTCCACTTGCCCTCATGTCATTAAATGCCCCTGGAAATAACTATTCATTATAACTGCTCTCTCACCGATGAATTCAATGATTTATTTCCCTCTGCATTGTGTTTCATTAAACCATCGTTCTGACCCTGACCAGATCCACTTGACCACTCACCACGTTTAAATTATGGAGAAAAGAAACAAATCCTTTGTATCGGACTGAACTATTATTAAACCTAGAACATTTAATGATGTTGCATATATATATTTTTTATATTCAGTTGTCATTTTTATATATTTATCTATAATTATTCACCACAAAAATCAGTTTTCTCTATTATTATTATTATTATTAGAAGAGTTATTTAATTCAATATTAGCACAATAAGAAATAAAAAATAGCATATAAAAAGTATTTGATGTAAAGCATACAAAAATTAAATACCTGCACCTGTTTGTATTCATTTTTTTTGTTTTAAAAATGTATTCATATTTCATATATATTAAACATATTTATTAATTTCATTGTTTGTTTATGTAGTGCATTATTTATTGCATTTAGAAATCATGCATTACACATAGTTTATTATTAGAAAGAATATTTCTATACATAATAATTAATAATCACCAGTGTTTAGTAACGTTGCATTTTGTTGTTGCAACCACATTGTCACTAGGTGGCATCAGCTACCCTTTGAAATAAAATCGTGATAAGGCGTTCATGATCAGTGTAGTCAAAATAATAATTATTAAAAATAGATGGATTTTCACATTTGTTCTAAAATTGAATTAATGTGCAGTGTCAATGGATGTAGTTAATCATGCACAAATGCACTGACAGAAATACAGCATCTGTCGATTTTAATACTCACAAGTAGCACTTAATGATATGGGCAGGTCAGCCATATGCATCAGTAATAATTACGCTTACATTTTCAGTAATAAGTGCACTTTCGTTTTTCTGCATTAGTGGCTGCCTATGAAAACTGCAGTTTGAGCCTCCTGATTTGTTCACCATTCTGATAATGCAGTTTCACATCAGTGGAAGCAGATGGCCAATCAAGTGAGGGAGTCTAAAATTAATTCACATATGCATGCTTGCATATATGCAGTGCCAAGCTGACTATATGAATACTGTCACTGAGCTACTGCTTTACACTAATTTGAATTTGCATAAAGGGCCTGAATTATCAGTTGGAGTCTCCATTTCTCATGCATTGCACACATTGTTACATATTCTGGGTTATG
>JAHKKF010532496.1:0-12902 GCA_019740295.1 Labeo calbasu
GGAATATTTCAAGAATAAAGTTGAAATATTTCGAAAATAAAGTCAAAATATTTTGAGAATAAAGTCAAAATGTTTTGAGAATAAAAACGGAATGTTTTGAGAAAAAAGTTGAAATGTTACGAGAATAAAGTTAAAATATTACGAGTATAAGGTCGAAATACTATGAAAATAAAGTTGGAATATTTCAAGAATAAAGTTGAAATATTTTGAGAATAAAGTTGAAATATTACAAGAATAAAGTCAAAATATTATGTGTATAAAGTCTAAATATTTCAAGAATAAAGTCGAAATATTACGAGTATAAAGTCAACTACGAGAATCAAGTTGAAATATTTTGAGAAAGGCGGAATATTTCAAGAATAAGTTTAAATATTTCGAAAATAAAGTCTAAATGTTTCAAGAAAAAAGTTACGAAAATTACGAGACTAAAGTCAAAATACTACAAGAATAAAGTCAACATATTACGAGTATAAAGTCAAAATACTATAAAAATAAAGTTAAAATATTTTATGAATAAAGTCAAAGTATTTCAAGAATAAAGTTGAAATATTTCAAGAATAAGGTCAAAATATTTTGAGAATAAGTTTAAATATTTTGAGAATAAAGTCAAAATGTTTCGAGAATAAAGACGGAATGTTTTGAGAAAAAAGTTGAAATGTTACGAAAATAAAGTCAAAATATTACGAGTATAAACTCGAAATACTATGAAAATAAAGTTTAAATATTTTGAGAATAAAGTCAAAGTATTTCAAGAATAAAGTTTAAATATTTTGAGAATAAAGTCAAAATATTTTTAGAATAAAGTTTAAATATTTTGAGAATAAAGTCAAAATATTTCAAGAATAAAGTTGAAATATTTTGAGAATAAAGTCAAAATATTACGAGTATAAAGTCAAAATACTATGAGAATAAAGTTTAAATATTTCGAGAATAAAGCTGAAATATTTGGAGAGTTTAATTGCAAAAATCATGTTTCTTCATTGTGCAGTCCAGTTATTCTCCATCAAACTGCAGTTGGGTTATTTTGATTAGGTAAAAAATAACAAAAAATACAGCTAACACAATAAAACAATAAAAACATAGATTTATGCTAATATCATAAAAAACATGGTTTTAGAAAATTATCTGTTTTTAAAAAGTTATCTGTTTTTGCAAATAAACTCTTCATTTTGAAAATAAAGCTGAAATATTTCAAGAATAAAGTTGAAATGTTTCAAGAATTTAAATTGGTCCGGATTGAGAGCATCAGGAGAAGTTGCCAAACCACCGGAATTTTATTTGAATATTGTTACGTCCGAGTGGCCGCATCATCATACTGGGATGAGGAAAAGTCAATTTTAAAGACTCGTGGAAACAGCTAATATTAAGAAAATTATATTTATAAACAGACTGAACAGGAACAACTTGAACAGGAACAGCTCAATCACCCAATCGACATTCCTTTGGGGGGCGCTGTAGCTCTCTTATTTAACCTTTTTTAATACAATAACCCTTTTTAATATATGTGGGATTATTAGCAGAAATCATACCATGTGTTACACTCGCAGGGACAGTATGCTTGGAAATAATATTTCATGTCTTTGATTGCATTTGTTATTTGTAGTGTGCCAGCAGTACACTTTGTGCTTTTGGTAATTTTAATATAAAACAAAGTCTCAGCTTTCAAAATCAGTTTTATAGCAAAATACAAACAGTGTGTCTTACAATAATGTGTTTTCAAGCTCTTTAATGTGTCGTGACAGATAGCTGTGTTTATGATTTCTTTGTGAAAATTCCACCACCTACTCCACAAAAACATCTGTGGCGTCCAATCTTGCATTCCTCGAGATGTTTTTAATTAAAAACAACAATCAAACATTCTAAAGGTTTATGTGGGCTCCAACTTGTTAACATAAGTTACAGTTACATTGTTGTCTTTTCTGAGGTGTATGACGTGTCTTTTCACAAGCTGTTTTATTTACTTTATAATACAGTAAATGATTGGACATAATATTTAACGTCTTCTATTCATTATTTGTAGCGCACCAGCCGCCCAGTAATCTCAATCATTTTGTGCTTTGTTGCTTTTAGTATAACACAGCTCAGCTTTCAAATTCTGTCAGTTTGATCACGAAATACAAATTATAAATGTGTTTTTCCTCTTTATTCAAGTTTATAGCAAGATATAAAGGTGGAGGAACATCAGAAGGCATGAAAAACAAAAACAGTATAGCCTAATTTAAGAAACAAATGTCTCATTATTGTATTTGGAAAGATGATTGACTTACATGCCACTTAAACTGAAGCGAATACAGCGATCTGTCACGCCACATTAAAGAGCGTTGAAAAACACATTATTGTAAGATATATTGTATGAATTTCGCTATAAAACTGACAGAATTTGAAAGCTGAGACTTTGGAATTTTTCCCGGTGCTCCCAATCCGGGCCATTTGCATGCGCAATAGACTAGAATTTACTCTCAAAATAGTATAACTTTAATCGCGTTATTTCTATGAATTAATTCTCGTAATTTTGACTTTATTCTCAAAATATTTTGGCTTTATTCTCAAAATAATTCAACTTTATTCTCAAAACATTTAGACTTAATTCTGGAAACATTCTGATTTTATTCTCGTAATTTCGACTTTATTCTCGAAATATTTCAACTTTATTCTCAAAATATTTCAACATTATTCTCTTAAACTTCAATTTTATTCTCATAGTATTTCGACTTTATTCTCATTAAATATTTAGACTTTATTTTCGTAATTTCAACTTTATTCTCTAAATATTTCGACTTTATTCTCGTAATACTTCAACTTTATTCTCATAATTTCGACTTTATTTTCGTAGTATTTCGACTTTATTCTCGTAATACTTCAACTTTATTCTCATAATTTCAACTTTATTTTCGTGGTATTTCAACTTTATTCTCGTAATTTCAACTTTATTCTCTAAATATTTCGACTTTATTCTTGTAATACTTCAACTTTATTCTCATAATTTCGACTTTATTCTCGTAATTTCGACTTTATTCTCTAAATATTTCGACTTTATTCTCGTAATACTTCAACTTTATTCTCGTAATACTTCAACTTTATTCTCATAATTTTGACTTTATTCTCATAGTATTTCGAGTTTATTCTCATTAAATATTTCGACTTTATTCTCGTAGTATTTCAACTTTATTCTCGTAGTATTTCGACTTTATTCTCGTAATTTCGACTTTATTCTCAAAATATTTCGTCTTTATTCTCGTAATATTTCAACTTTGTTCTCATAATTTCGATTTTATTCTCTTAGTATTTCGACCTTATTCTCGTAGTATTTTGACTTTATTCTCATAATTTCGACTTTATTCTTGAAATATTTCAGCTTTATTCTCATAATATTTCAACTTTGTTCTCATAATTTTCGATTTAAGAATTTTATTCTCTTAGTATTTCGACTTTATTCTTGTAATTTTGACTTTATTCTCAAAATATTTCGTCTTTATTCTCGTAATATTTCAACTTTATTCTCGTAATACTTCAAATTTATTTGAATGTATTTCTTAAAATATTTCATCTTTATTCTCGTATTTTCGATTTTAGTCTCAAAATATTGCAACTTTAATCTCAAAATCTTAATTTTTTATTTATTTATTTTTAACCTGGCACTAAAACGCTACCGTACAATTAAATATATATTCTCTAAAAATATATATTGGCTATTATGAAGTAAATTGATCTTGTTTATGGTTGTTTAGTATTATTTTAATGGAATAATCAAATGGTTTTTGCAGCATACCCCTCTCCATTCATTGCTGGATCCTACAGAAGCTTATTTCTACCATGCAATAAAAAAATAAAAATGAAAAGGTAACAGTTTTTTCTACATCTCTATTTTTTTCTCTAGCAACTTCAAGTTTATCTCAGCTCATACTTTTCTTCTCAGAAATGCTTCACAATTCTGACTTTTTTAACCTAAGTTTATATTACAATTCTAAGAAAGAATTGTGAGAAAAATGTCAAATTGACCCGTCACAGGGACTTTGATTGACAGGTGATCTGACCAATTGTAGCGCAGAATAATGTCAGGAGACTTGAACTTCGTGTGTAATGATGTTCATTCATGTTTATTTCATGCTGCAACTAGTAAAAAGGAAGAGATGCTCAGCTCACATGCTGCTTGGGCTGAAGCATTACAGCGACCTGTCATAACATATTAAAGAGCCACAAAATGGTATTTGTTGTTTGAATTTCTTACAAAATGACAACATTTGAAAGCTGAGACTTTCATACTTAAAGGTGCGTTGTCAGTTTCCTTTTTGCTTCACGATGTATTTTTCTCTGATGTGTTGCATGAGAGCGCAAGTGTTTTTGGACGTAGAATTAGTAACAAAGAGGGGCAGGTCTTTACGAAGGTTTCAGTGGTGAAAGATAAATGACCTGAGTTACCTTTTTTATTACATGGCAGAAATAAGCTTTCATAAGATGGAATGGGTTGAGAAGGACACAGTGCAAAAATGATTTTACTAAGCAGTGTTGTTGTCTTGTTTTCGATTAAAATAATACTAAACAATGAAAAAAACAGAAGTGCGAGAATTCCAAGAAAAAAAAGCCTGAATTGTTCTGAAGAAGTAAAAAAAAAGGCAGAATTGTTAAGTCATAATTGAGAGTCATAATTGTCTGGTGGAAATAGGTTTTCATAGGATCCATCCAGGGTTTGAAAAGTTTGCAGAAATAAAAGAGTGAAAAGCCTATGATTATGTAATTATAAGCTGAAAATAGTTTGCTATTACTATTTGCATGATAGATCTGGATGTCAATGACCGTGACCTTGAGCCTCAGAATAAAATTAACTTCACTCGTAAAGATGGAAGAATTTAATGATGCCATTAAACTATATAAGTAAGTCTTCCAATAGATTCGCAGTGTAGAATTATTCTCGTGACCTTTTGTTCATGTGTCTTTTAAGTGTAAGAGTTAAGAGTGAGATTCATCCTTCCCTTGAACTCAGTCAAGCCTGTTGCTCCTCATTTGTAAGAGTGACACGTATGAACTGTAGTAAATGAATCTCTCTTTCTGATACATTCAAGGCAAATGAACATGAACATATATGGATGCGGCCTCGTGACTGAATAATTTGGTATATGACTGCCTGAACACACATACACCTCTACAGCATAAGAGTGAGGCATAATTAAACATGAATCATTATTTTCACGAAAGAGAAATGAATGGCTCTGCACGAGAAGCTGATTGCAGGAACCAGTGAAAAGAGAGTGAAAGTGATCGATGGAGAGAAAATGGACAGTCTTGTATACGAGACATTGTTCTAAAAAATGCGAAACTGAAGTTAAAATAAGTTCTAAAAAACACATCTCTAGAACTTTTTGTTCACTCAACTGCCTAGCGTGTCACAATTTTATGCAAAAATCCAGTATTTGTGAATGGCCCCTTGTCAGCTTTTAAGATGCAGTCGCATATACTGTTGTTCTGTAACTTTTCAGAGGTGAATTTCAATAGGAATCCATGTGATCGAAAAGTTTGTGTGAGGGGAAAAAATTTTCCTCAGGATTTTAAAACGGGTTCATGTTGGCTGCATGAATTTTCAGCAGTATCCAGCAGAAGGCTGCTTGGTTTGAACGTGACTGCTATGTGAGCTGTGCTTTATATATAATATATATAAGGCCAAGTTCCATAAGTAATCACAGTGTGCCGACATACAGCCTTATCGCACAGCTACGAGTATTATTTCAATACATAAGAATCAACAGCAAATCTCAGTTTGACAGTCTAACAGCTGAGCCCAAGCCTCCGTTGCTAACAAAGGAACGTTGAGTTGGTTCACTGAAAGCTCATTGTATTACTGTATTAAAATCTCACTGTATTATGTAGAGTATTATGAGAGAGAGACATGGACTGAGCCAGTGTGATAACTTGCATAAAACATTAGCTTGAATGTCCACTGAGGAAAGCTAGGCAATTCAGTCAAAAGTACAAAGGCAGCACTCTGATATACAGCATTAAATCCACATAAAATTTAACGTGAGGAGATTTTGCCCTCACACAAAACGATCTGCTCTGAAACAAATAATAAATTAATCAAATTTAATTATAAATCAAATTATATCTCATGTTAACCACTATATTGACATCAGAGCCAGTGGCAAATTCCAGAAGATCTGGCCGAGGCGAGGCTGCTCTCGGCAGGTTCATGAGGGCTAAACGGCCGCTGACAGGCGTCACATCTCTGAAAATATCTAAGTAAATTTTCAAATAGACATTGGGCCTCGTTTATGAAACGAAAGTTCGACTACGAATATGATTCATACGCAAAACTGCAGCATAGAATTTCTGAGAATTTTTCATTTAAATTGTTTTCCTGGACGACAAATGAAGCTTTTTCATTCTTTTAGAGCGCTAGATTTATATGCGCAAATAGCAGCATAAACAACAGACAATGAGGGTTCACACATCGTCGCATCACCCACCTGCCACACTTCGGTGAACAGAGAAAAACAGAAATTATAAAAGAAATTTTAAAAAAGGGGGTAGCATTAAATATATTTCTCTTAAATAATTAACAGACTAACAAAAGAAAAAAAATCTGCGACAAGTATAGGCCACTTTAGTTTTTGTAACACTCTTAATGCATTTGATTTGTTTTCTTTATATCTTTACTTTATTAAATATAACTGATCGCGCAGGCACCTCACACGCATGCACACAACATTTCAGCGTTGTTAACTTGACATTTCAGCTATTAATCAAACTAAAATGCAGTCAACCAAACATAAAATTTACACTGCTCAGTTTAAAAGGTTTATTTAAAAATAATCATTTTTGCGCTTATGAATTAGGATGATTTACGTGGATACTGGAACGCAAGTGAATTGCAAAGACTTGTTTACATTATGGATAATAGTTTAGCAACTAAATGTTACATGGCCAAAAATGGAAACATTTGGATGCCGATGAGAGAGGCTTGTGAGCCCAATGCGGTTTAGTTTCGCTCATTACTCATTTATTCATTTTAGCTCGACGTTTGTATTCTGTATTCACTGTAGCCTAATTTGTTTTCATTTATAGTTTAATATAAAATTTTATAGCTGCTAATTTTTCATTCTCATTCTGTTAAATTTAAAGGGTTTGTTGTGGATTAAGGAGAACTAAACAGGCCATAATGTTTTTAATGTTTCGTTATATTTATTGGTATTTAATTTAACATACTGTATAAATTAATGCCATTGCTTGCAAACATAGCCTAAGGTTAAAGGGTGTTTTTAGAGTAAGATTAGTTTATTTTTCTTGAGTTTACTTCATCTTTTTTTTTGGCCAGGTTTCGTTTCTCCGTGTCGTAAACTCTAGTGGCAAGGCTTCTAAACCGGGTTGTTTTTATGGGCGTGATATTTAAATGACGATTGTTTTCAGCCGCCACATTTATCAAAGTACGATCATTCGTCATTCATACGCATGTTTCATGAATCACACGTGAACTGTGTCGTAAGTTGATTTGTGTGCTCGGATCTGCGCTTGTTTCTAAGTTAAATGAGGCCCATTATCTTTATTAACAGACTGCATATTTGAAGTCGGTTCTCGCCTAATAACTCTTAAAACTACATTCCATGACACAAAAACAGTATTACTCATAAAATTATAGTAGATTTGGGCATCCATCATGACACTCGCTGTGATAAATACTGCAAGCGGAGTGATACAAATGATGAAATGGTTGGAGTGCTGTTATCACTAGAATATCGCACTCCTCTCAGCCAATCAGATTCGAGAACCAGAAAGAACTATTGAATAAATATACATATAAACCTGATTCAAAATAGGAAAAAACAAAAACCATAATACTAAATATGAATGATACTAAAAAACACACTGGCTTGTGAAAAACATGACATCTCATGATAACCACCGGCCCATTTCTGTTCCTGTTGTTTAATCTATTCTCTTCTCTGCCTGTCCTGCTATCTCATCTTAACTCAGTTTGTGTCTTCTCATATTATCTTGACTCTGCTCATTTCATGTCATCTTGTGCTTTTCATACATTTCAGCCAATGGCTCTCATCCATTTTCCTCCCTATTCACTCCATTGCTCTTTAATCAAAGTGTCTGATGACCATCAAAGGTCTTTCCTTGGCTTTTGCTGTTGCTATGGAGACAGAGACAAGTACCGCCACTGTTACGCCGGTGGGTTGCACGGTTCACAGTGGGTTCCTTGTCAGTTTGTCACCCTTACTATGTTTCTCATACCCTCTTCAACCCATCTCTCTCTCTCTCTCTCTCTCTGTATGTCTCGCTGTCTCTGTTTTATCCACTCGCATCTTCCCTTCATGTCTCTCTGTTTCTCTCTCTCTCCTTGGATCTATATGGAGCGAGCATGCGGCAGAGCTGTGGAAAGTTGGCACTCGTTCAGGTTGTGAGGAGTGAGTGTAGGGCAAGCATGCTAGAGCTGTTTGCCAATGTTCACAGCACGACTCACACACCAGCTTGAGTTACAGGATTCAATTACATGGGCAATTGCAGGGAAAATCTTTCATTATAAAATACTTTACGCAAGGACAAAATTATCATAACCTGGAAAAACTCCCCACTCCCATGGTCCATTTTCTCCCTCTCTCTCTCTTTTCTACACGACACTGGTCAAATGAAATGCAGATGGGCATTACGGGACGCTAGGCAGGGAGTCTGGGTGTGTGTAAGTGCCATAATACAGATGCTGCTTTGAACCGTAATGCAACCACAAGAGAACAGGTGTCCAGGAGTGCTGTGTTAGCATGACTTATACTCTAAAATGTAGGAACAAAGCCGGGACTTTGGGAGATTCAGACTCGGTGCTTCCGCCACCGTCAGCAGATCTGAGGCGTCTACAAATTATGCTCAGCTATATAAGTTATACGTCACACAGGGCGGAAAGAACATAACTTTGGGGGTGTAACATTAATAATGTTCAAACAAAAAGTTTAGAGGGCACATTTTGAAGAGGAGATGAGCGAAATGCTTAATTTCAAAGTCTAGAAAAACTCTTCAGTGGGTTGCCTGAATGACTAGTCGATTAATCAGCCTTAAGGAAGCCATGTGTACTACTGTTCAAAAGTTTGGGGCCGGTAAGATTTTTTTTAATGTCTTTGGCAATTTCTTATGCTCACCAAAGCTGCATTTATATATTTTTTTTTCTGAGGAAAAAAGACAGAATTGCGAGTTTTTATCTGACTCTCAATTTCTCTCAATTGTGAGTTTATATCACGCAATTCTGACTTTATAACTCACAATTATAATGCAATTCTGACTTTTTTACTCACAATTGCAAGTTTATATCTCGCAATTTTAAGAGAAAAAAGTCAGAAGTGTGAGATATAAACTCGCATTCGCATTATTTCGCACAATTTTGAGTTTATATTGAGTTTAGTAAGTTTATATTACGCAATTGTGAGGGAAAATGTCAGAACTGCAAGGATTTATCTTGCAAATCTGACTTTATTTCTCTCAATTGTGAGTTTATATCAAGCAATTCTGACTTTATAACTTTCCAATGTGAAGCAAGTCTGACTTTATTAGTCGCAATTGCGAGTCTGGATCTCACAATTCTGAGAAAAAAGTCAGAATTGCTAGATTTTATCTTGCAAACCTGACTTTATTTCTCTCAGTTGTGAGTCTATATCTCGCAATTCTGACTTTATAACTCGCAATTATAATGCGATTCTGAGTTTTATACTCGCAATTGCAAGTTTATATCTCACCATTTTGAGAGAAAAAAGTCAGAATTGTGAGTTATTCTGACTTTATTTCTCACAATTGTGTTTATATTGAGTTCAGTGAGTTTATATCATGCAATTTTGAGAAAAACATCAAAATTGCGAGCTTTTATCTTGCAAATCTGACTTCATTTCTCTCAATCTCTCTCTCAGTCTTGCAGCTGTGAGGTTATATTTCACAATTCTGAGGGAAAAAAGTCAGAATTGCAAGAAATAAACTTGCATTTGCGAGAAAAAAGCCAGAATTGTGTTATCATGCAATTCTGAGAGAAAAAGTCAGAACTGCGAGTTTTTATCTTGCAAATCTGCCTTTCTCTCAATTGTGAGTTTTTACCTCATAATTTTGACTTTATAACACAGTTTATATCTCACAATTTTGAGAATAAACTCAGAATTGTGAGATATAAACTCCCATTAGTTTATCTCGCAAATCTGACTTTATTTCTCTGTTGTATTTATATCACTCAATTCTCACAATTATAACGCAATTCTGACTTTATTCGGAACTGTGAGTTTATATTATGCAATTCTGAGAGGGGGAAAAAAAGAGAAAAAAGTTTTTCTTTTTAATTCAGTGGCAGAAACAGGCTTGATAGATAGATAGATAGATAGATAGATAGATAGATAGATAGATAGATAGATAGATAGATAGATCTCTGTATGCACTGTATGGGTTGATATTATTGATCATGGCTGCACGGTTAATGAAAAGATCTGCAAGAGCAGTTTTGGAGAGATTATTTGTGAAACCTATAATAATTACCAAGTTACTTTAGTGTTCTTTTTATTCTAGGAAATGTGATTATATTTCACTGCAGGTTGTTCCTGATCAATATGTTTTTAATTAAATATTTAACATTTTTCCCTGCTAGAAGGGAGACGAAGACCCGCAGCTGCTCAATCCATTTCCCTCTCGTGCATTTATTGTACTCTAAACTGTCCCTTTTTTTCAGTTTTCTCTCCGTTTCCATAGAAATAATTGTTGAAAGTGTTTTCACCCCTGACATTTGATTGACATATTATATTTGCTGCTTGGTTTCCGTGGAGACAGCGGAGATTTGATAAATAGAATGGCAATGACAGAACAGAAGTGTTGTCTGTCTTTTATTAGCTTTTACCCAACTCTGAACAGGTTTTGCAAAGCAGTGAACCTTGCTTTTCGCTTCTCAATGGCGGCACACCGTGCGCGGATTCAGTAGCTGTTTAAATTAGCCTAGCGTTGTCAAAAGTGTTTAATGTATCTCTCTCTTCTCTTTTATCTTCCAGGCCTCAGAGTTGGGGATGCTGTCAGTGTACTACACCTACATCCTGACTTCCTTGGTGAGAGAATTTAAGTGTGATACTGTCTAATGCAGTCAAGAAGTCAAGTTACTTTAAATATATATATACATGTTTTTTTCTTAACTGCTTAAATTTGGCTAATTTCTTAGTTGGAAGTTAACACAGTGTTGTTTATTTGCTTTTTATTGCATAACATTGCATAAACAATAATTAGTGTGTCTGAAAATCTAGAATGTTTTAAATCTGAGAGGAGTTGGCTAATGATGAGGCCCCCGTGTTAAAACCACACTGAAATCGAGCAGAAAGTTGGACTGTTTTTTTAACTCAGAGTTGATTCGAGGATCCTATAAACAGTATCTTTGATGTTTCCTTTTCAATCTTTCTGTTTCACGCTGATGTGCGCTAGAAATAACAAACCAGGATGGATTTTTCGAAACTTTTTCATCCGATACGGCTTTAAGTTCAGAGCGCTTTAAGAGCAGCCACTCAGAATGGAACAAACCGACACACTTCAACACACTCCAACCTAATTTAAAGAAGCCACTTCATTTCCCTACACCGCTTTCCTTCACTTATTTAGTCTCCTCTCCTGCCGCCATCGTTCATGCGTCCGACGCCACACCGTCCTCCCACCCGTACGCTGGTGTTTCATTACGCCATTATCGCAGTGTGAAAAAGGCCTGTCAGAAACGCACTACATCCATCAGAAACCCAGTAATCAGTAAATGACTCAGAGAGAGCTCTTCAGCCTCTGCACTGGCCACGCTCTGGGGAGTAATGAAGCACTGCGGTGCTGCAGGTGCATGGAGGTATTACTGAAACCCTTTGTATGGTGATATGGGCACCTTTAGTTATAGCTGACATGTTGCAAAGTCTCTTTTAAAGCAGCACACTGTGTGTTCAACAGGTACCAAACCAGAGATGGTGACAGCAATAATGGAAGTCTGACCTTTTAGTTAAAACAACCAATATAGCTCATTTACCTTAGAGGAAGCATATTAAGGGTATGTTCACACTTATCATGTTTAGTTAGATTAAAACAAATTCTGGTGCGATTGCTGTTAGTGCAGTTCATTTGAGTAAGTGTGAACGCTGCCATTCGAACCCTGGTGCGTACCAAATAAGCAGACCGAGACCGCTGAAAAGATAGGTCACGGTCTGCTTCCAAATACTTCTGAATGAACCAAAAGCAGGAAGTAATGACAAAATTCAATGCTGCACAACATGATTTCTCAAAGGGAGCAAGCGGTGTATCCAAAACAAAATAAGCAGAGAGCAAAGGTGGAGCAACAAGGAGGTAAAGTGCCTTTTATGAGCTTTTTGTGAGTTTGCAGGTGGTAAAAATAAAATCAAATACACGCAACAGTGAGCAAGCTTAGTACAGCAGACAGCATTAGGTGTATTCGACTTGAAGTGGCGCTGAACAGACCGATCAGGGAATGTGTGCGCTTTAAGTCGAACGCACCTTTTTTTCTTTTGTTTGGGTTGTTCAGGGAGTTCCATGATGAAACATACATCCTTCATTCTGACCAATCAGGTTGTGAACGTATTACAATGCCTTTAGGTTTGGTATCTTTAGGTACTAAGCGGACCAGGACCAAATGTATCATTTTCCTTTTTGGTTCGGACCAAATGAACCAAATGAACCAAACCACAAGTGTGAACACACCCTAAGTGGAAATATTAAATTAAATTAAATTAAATTAAATTAAATTAAATTAAATTAAATTAAATTAAATTAAATTAAATTAAAATTAAGTGTAAATTTAAAATTAAGAAATGGGGCTGCACAGTTAATTAAAATAAAATTGAAATTGCAATGTAATTTCTAAATCTATACTTTAGATAGATAGATAGATAGATAGATAGATAGATAGATAGATAGATAGA
>JAHKKF010532498.1:0-18304 GCA_019740295.1 Labeo calbasu
TTATTGTAATAACAAGTAATGTAAATAATAATATAGAAAGTGTCCGAGCTTAATCCAAGCATATTTCTGAAGTCCAAAATATTCATAAGGCGCTGCGTAACAGACATGACCTGACTGTCCTTGTCAATATAATGGCATGTGAATCATCAAAATAGCATTGTATGATCCCATATCACGCGATATGTAGTGTTTGACATGTTGTATTTGTTTGTCCAGCAACGCATCTCTATCCACAATACAGAATGAGCTGTTTGAATGCAGCGCTTGTCATGTTTGACCACAGTATCGAGCTCTCGCGGCTTGGCTTGTAATAACAGCAGCGCTAGTCGTGGCACGCCGGCCTTTTAAATCCATCTGAATGCAATAGTGTGTGAAATAGTCGTTAAATTCTTTTATTGCGTCTTATTTCTCAAGGTCGTTTAGGCCAGCCTCTCTGTCACAATTGGTTTGAGAGCCATTTCTTGGCTGATTAATGCGATTGTCTCGTTTAAACTGGTGCAGGCAGCACAACGACTACCAAAAGACTACATCTCCTCCGGCTCGCTGCCTCGACCACTGTTTTCACTGGATATTGCAATACCATATTTAATACGCCTGACGAGACGCTGTTGAGAAGAATAAACAAGGATTGTGTCAGATCTAGACCTGAATGTGATGAGAACATGCAGTTGTCTTGTATATCTGTCAGGCATCATGGATTTCAACAATGTAAATGCAATTGATTCGGTAGTACAGCTTGTAGTATTTTCAGTATGTCAGTGTTATTCTGTTTTTCTGTTTTACATCTGGTTTTATTAATTGTATTTGCTCGGACATACAGTATGCATGTTCTCTTTGAATACACATACACATATACAATATAATATGGTAAAAGTATATAATATTTTAAAAAAATATAGAATATAAATGTTTATATTTAAAAAAAAAAATCTTATTTATTTTTGTATAATAGTTTTGTTTTTATATATTATACATTTTAGTTTTAGATATTTATATAATATAATAAAATTGTATCATTTATTTATTTATAGATTGAAAATATATCTCATTAAGTAATATATTTTCGTTTGAAACTTTAATCAACTTTTCGTCCCCTCCCCTCAAAAATATTACATATGTATGATATATAATATGATAAAAGTATAATTGTAATGATGGGTCAACAGAGTTGGGATCCATTTGCAGCGTTTAATGATAAACAACGTCAGACAGGCAGGGTCGGTACACGATAAACAGGGTAAACGTAGGTAAGACAATACTCAGAGTCGTAAAGCAGGCAGAAGGTCAGGGCAGGCAGCAGACAGAGCAAACAGTAATCCGTAAAACACAGCAGAGAGTTCCAAAGGCAGGCAGCAAGGTTCAAACAACGAGTAAACAGTCCAGAAACAGTCCACAATAATCCAACACAGAAATAAACGCTCAGAAATGTCAGCCAGGGCAAAACAAGACTTCGCGATGGTGAAGCGGAACCCGGAAGTATTTATAGGGGGAAGACAGGAAATGATAGTCCGTGGGGTCAGAACCAGGTAGGGGGCTTATGGGAGATGTAGTGAGTGATGAGAACTAGAATTCAGGTGATGACGACCTCTGATGGCGATCGGGGGGAACCACAGAGGTCGGGATTGTTACAGAGCCCCCTCCCTGCGAACGGCTCCTGACGTGAGGAGGCTGTTGACGCCGGGGTCTTCCACGAGGACGAGGGGCCGGCTTACCCGGATGATTTTGATGAAACTCAGTGGTCAGAGAGGGGTCTAAGATGTCCTTGGCATTGACCCAAGACCTTTCCTCGGGGCCGTACCCCTCCCAGTCCACAAGGTATTGTAGCACTCCGCCCCGGCGTCGTGAGTTGAGGATCTCGTTGACCCGATACGCCTCCTCATCGTCGATGATCAGTGGAGGGGGTCCCTGTTCCCGGTCCTCATCTAGGTCGTCCGCCCCTCTCGGAGCACCAGCGGCCTTGAGCAGAGACACATGAAAGGTGGGTGAGATACGGTATTCAGATGGTAAGGCTAAACGGTAAGAAACTGGTGTGACTTGTCTTATAACCTTAAATGGACCCACGTACCTGGGACTGAGCTTGCGACATGGGAGTCTGAGACGAAGGTCCCTTTTGGAGAGCCAAACCCACGAACCAGGAGCGCATTCTGGACCAGGACGACGGTGAAGGTCAGCAAACCTCTTTTGTCTCCGTATGGCAACTTGTAGATGTGTGTGGGCCGCATTCCAAGTGGCTTCGCTCCTCTGCATCCAAGTGTTGATAGTAGGCAAATCCGAGGGGTCTCCAGACCATGGAAAGAGAGGCGGTTGGAAGCCTAACACACACTGGAAGGGTGTGAGTCCAGTGGCAGGTTTGCGGATAGAGTTTTGAGCATACTCTGCCCAAAAGAGAAACTTACTCCAGTCGGCCTGATTGCGGTGGCAGTAAGACCTCAAGAAGCGAATGATCTCTTGATTGAGGCGTTCTGACTGGCCGTTGGATTCCGGGTGGTATCCTGAGGTGAGACTTATATTGACATTGAGGCACTTGAAGAAGGCTGACCACAGGCGGGAGGTGAACTGAGGACCCCTGTCAGAGACGATGTCATCCGGCACCCCGTAGAACCTGAAGACATAATTACACAGAGTCTCAGCGGTTTCTAAGGCCGAGGGCAACTTGGGTAGAGGTATGAGCCGGCAAGACTTGGAGAAGCGATCTATCACTGTGAGTATGGTAGTGTGTCCTGCCGAAGGGGGTAGATCCGTGACAAAGTCTATGGCAATGTGTGACCAAGGTCTTTCCGGAATGGGTAATGGTTGTAGCAGACCTGCTGGGAGCTGTTTGGAGGGCTTGGTGATGCAGCATACTTCACAATTTCTTATGTAATTGACTGTGTCGGTACGGAGTGTTGGCCACCAAAACTTGTTGGAAAGGAGTTGTAGCGTAGCTGTGATACCCGGGTGGCCAGAACTGGGATTGCAGTGAACAAGTTGTAGAACGCGCTCTCTTAGGGCTTGAGGTACGTGGAGCTTATCTGGTGGACAGTCTGCAGGTGGTGAACTGGCAGCTTGCAATTCGGTTAGTTCTGTCATGATATCCCATTGCACCGGAGCGACTATGAGAGTGGATGGTAAGATGGGGTCTGGACTGAGTGGTTGGTACTCGGACTCAAACTGACGTGACAGGGCGTCTGCTTTCGTATTCTTTGACCCAGGGCGATAGGTAACAGTGAAGTCAAACCGAGTGAAGAAGAGCGCCCATCTGGCCTGCCTGTGGTTGAGCCTTCTGGCGGAACGGAGGTATTCAAGGTTGCGATGGTCAGTGAGGATGATGAAGGGAAGTTTGGCTCCCTCGAGCCAGTGGCGCCACTCCTCCAAGGCTGCCTTCATGGCCAGCAACTCCCGATTGCCCACATCGTAGTTTTGTTCGGCCTGAGTTAACTTGCGTGAGTAAAAAGCACATGGGAAGAGCTTGAGAGGATCGTCATGACGCTGGGACAGCACAGCCCCGATTCCTGTGCTAGAGGTGTCAATTTCAACTATAAACTCACGCTCTGGATCTGGATGGTGAAGTATGGGGGCAGTTGTGAAACGTTCTTTGAGGAGTTGAAGGCCTGAACGGCGGCTGAGGACCAGGACAGCTGTTTTACTCCCTTCTTTACCATAGACGTCAGAGGGGCCGCCACAGTGCTGAAGTTTCTAATAAAGCGCCTGTAAAAGTTAGCGAACCCCAGAAATCTCTGCAGTTCCTTGAGGTTGGATGGTTGGGGCCATCGCAGTTCTGCCTGCACCTTGCTGTCATCCATAGCCACCCCCTCTGAGCTCACCACGTAACCCAGGAACGTAGTTGCGGTCTGATGAAATTCACACTTCTCGGCCTTGGCGAACAGATGATGGGAGATTAGGCGCTGGAGTACTCCCCTGACGTGTGAGATGTGTGACTTGAGGGAATCTGAGTAGACCAGAATATCGTCCATGTAAATGATGACCCATCTGCCCAGCATGTCCCGGAACACATCATTTATGAAGGACTGAAATACAGAAGGGCTATTGACCAGGCCGAAGGGCATAACCCGGTATTCGTAGTGGCCAGTCGTAGTAGAGAAGGCCGTCTTCCACTCGTCCCCTTCCCTGATGCGGATTAGATTGTAGGCGTTGCGAAGGTCAAGTTTGGTGAAATACCTGGCAGAGCGGAGTTGTTCAAGGGCTGATGGAACAAGAGGGAGTGGGTATCTGTACTTCACGGTGATGTCGTTGAGGCCTCTGAAATCTATGCAAGGGCGCAAGCTGCCATCTTTTTTTTTAACAAAGAAGAACCCGGCTGAAGCTGGAGAGGTAGAGGGTACAATGAATCCCTTGGCAAGTTCCTCCTCAATGTAGGTCTTCATAGCCTCTGTTTCCGGCTGAGAGAGAGGAAAGATCCTGCCCTTAGGAGGGGTAGTTCCAGGAAGCAGTTCGATGGCACAGTCAGAGGTCCGATGGGGAGGTAACTGAGTGGCTTGTGACTTGCTGAAAGCCTCTGCCAGGTCATGATAGACAGGAGGAATGTTGTCAGCGATGGGAGAGTCTACTATGACTGAGGCCACGTCAAATATCTTGGGGTTGAGTGCGGGGAAACACTGTGGGAAACATCTGTCCGACCATTGTGTGATTTCTCCCTCCGACCAGGAGATCTGTGGTTCATGCTGTTTAAGCCAGGGGAGTCCTAGGATGACTGGGTTACAGGGAGCTTGGATGAGGTAGAAGCTGATGGTCTCAGTGTGAAGAAAGCCAGTGGTGAGTTGGAGATCGCTGGTGGTGTAACGAACCCGACCGGGACCCAGCGGTCTTCCATCTAGTGCTGCCACTGACAACAGAGATGAGCAAGGTTTTAGTGTAAGATCGTGAGCTTTGGCAAAACCCAAATCCATAAAGTTCCCAGCTGCACCAGAGTCAATGAGAGCGATTGTGCTAATCTGTTTATCCAGCAGAGTAATGGTTACGGGAGTTTTAACAGTCTGAGAAGAGGCAGAGTAATGACTCACCGCAGAAGACATGCGTTGTGAGGGTCTGGACGGACAGGATGCCTTCACATGACCTGGTTTGCCACAGTAAAGACACAGGTTGAGTTGATGACTTCGTTCTCTTTCCTCTGCGGTGAGGCGAGTGTGGGCTATTTGCATGGCTTCGGGTTCGGGAGTAGAGGTTGCTGGAGGGACAGAAGGAGGTAAGTTTTTGCCGGTTCTTCTTGAGTGAATAAGATTGTCGATGCGGATGGCCAGGTTAATCAGTTCGTCTAGGGACTTCCCTTCATCCCGGCAAGCCAGCTCAGCCTGTAGTTCGTGACTCAGCCCCTTACGGAAATGTAGTTTCAGCGGCTCATCGGGCCACCCAGTCTGCGCAGCTAGCGTGCGAAACGTGAGAGCAAACTCTGCTGCTGTGTTTTTCCCCTGGCGCTGCATCAGAATCTGTTCACCTGCGCCCTCTCCTCCTTCGGGGTAATCGAAAACCTCCTTGAAGCGTTGAAGGAAATCTTTGAAGGAGGGAAAAGAAGGGCGATTCAAATCCCACACCGCTGTAGCCCAATCCAATGCCTTGCCAGTGAGCAATGAGCAGACAAAAGCGATGCGGCTCTCTTCTGTGGGATACAAAGCAGGTTGTTGAGTGACAAACAATGAACATTGAAGTAGAAATCCCTTACATTTGACAGGTGAGCCGTCGAATTTGTCGACGATCGCCGATAAACAGGGTAAACGTAGGTAAGACAATACTCAGAGTCGTAAAGCAGGCAGAAGATCGGGGCAGGCAGCAGACAGAGTAAACAGTAATCCGTAAAACACAGCAGAGAGTTCCAAAGGCAGGCAGCAAGGTTCAAACAACGAGTAAACAGTCCAGAAACAGTCCACAATAATCCAACACAGAAATAAACGCTCAGAAATGTCAGCCGGGGCAAAACAAGACTTCACGATGGTGAAGCGGAACCCGGAAGTATTTATAGGGGGAAGACAGGAAGTGATAGTCCGTGGGGTCAGAACCAGGTACGGGGCTTATGGGAGATGTAGTGAGTGATGAGAACTAGAATTCAGGTGATGACGACCTCTGGTGGCGATCGGGGGGAACCACAAAGGTCGTGATTGTTACAATAATATGTTTGAAAAATATAGAATATAAATGTGAATAAAAATATAGAATATAGTGTGAAACTTTTTCTATTAAAATATATTTTAAAAATCATATTTGTTAGTAAATGTATTTGTTTTAGTATATATAGTTTGGTTTTTATGTATTATTTTAAACGTTTTAGTTTTATATTTTAGATATTTTATATAATAAATATAAATATAATAAAATAGTATTATTTATTGATTGATTGATTGATTGATTGACTGGAAATATATCTCATTAAGTAATATATTTTAATTTGAATCTTTAATAAACTTTTTGTCCCCTCCCCAAAAAATATTACATGTATTATAAAACATTTATATATAATTTCTGCCAACATTGTTGAATTTAATTGTATAATATATTATACTATTATACTACTACAACTATTATATGTAAATATTTTATAGAATTATAAAATATATAATATGTTTTAATATAAAAAAATATGTAGAATAAATAAATGTTTAACACAGTTACTAAATAACAACATTCTTATTTATATAAACAAACACACACACATACATACATACATACATTATATATATATATATATATATATATATATATATATATGTACATAGTTTCTAAATATACACAAATATATAATAAATTAAATGTACAGTAAAATAACATTTAGTGATAATAAACCAAATAAGAATAAATACATATAATATACATGATCTCTTCATTTTATCTGTCAACATTTTTAAAATAGTACATAAATATAAATAATATATGATAAAAAAATAAACTACTAAATTTAAATCTAAAAAATAAACTACTAAACTAAATTTGACTCATAAGAGTCATTTGTTACTGAATTTGACCACTACCTTTTGATGTCTATTTGCATAAAGTGGATGTGTATAAAATAAAAGCAGAGTCCACTGCAATCACAAAATGTAGCTGCTTTTTAATAAAGCTCTGCAACATGCTATTATGATAATAGCTACATTTGTTTTTGCTGAGCTTAGCACTAAAATAATAACTATTTTCAATGTGGCACAACCCATTAATGCGACTACAATCGTACCATCACTACAATTACTGCTCTATTCATTATCACTGAATGCATTTAGATGGTTTGGTCCGTATCTGTTTCTGCTAGCGTTAGCTGTGCTTATCAGCGTATGTCGCTGTACTTGTAGCTGTCAGTCTGAAGGTAAAGAGCTGCGAGGAAGCCCAGGCCTGTTTGATTAGATGTGTTTGAAGGGTGTTGTGAGGAAAGGCTGGCGCTGCGTAAGACAGCAACGAGAGGAGCGACAGAGAGAGAGAGAGAGAGAGAGAGAGGAGGAAGAGATGTGCACTTTCCATCCAATGTGTCAGCAGTATGTTTGAAATGCATTAGCGCTAATAGCTGTGCCATTAGAGGAGAGGAGAGAGGAGAGGAGAGCGCTCTGTGCTGAGAGAGACACTGCCGTCTTCCAGGCCATTTGCCATAATCATCATTCTGTAATCAATCAAGCCTTTCATCAGAAAACAAGAAGCTTGCATTATTTTCAAGCAGTTCTTCTTTTGACATTGCATTCATGAAATGCGCCCTGCGTGTGTTTAAATGTATGTTACGGGATATGAAGTTACTCAGATACTGTATGTGTGACACTAAATTACATTTTTAAAGATTTGCTGGAAGTTTTTGATATTTTTTTTTTTTTTAATAAAATGCACAAAATTTGCTGATACAGTTTGGTGTTGCCACGAAATTTGAGTAGTTATATGTGGTTGCTGAGGTGTTGTGTGTAGTTTGAATGTGTTGCTATGCAGTTGCTAAGGTGTTATGACTAGTTTATGTGCCACTTTGTGGTGTTATGAGTAAGTTTGTTAAGGTGTTATGAGTATTTTGAATGTGTTGCTAGGCAGTTGCTAAGATGTTTTGAGTAGTTTAAATGTGTTCCTATGCAGTTGCTAAGATGTTTTGTATAGTTTGAATGTATTGCTATGCAGTTGCTAAGGTGTTATGAGTAGTTTGAATGTGTTGCTAGGCAGTTGCTAAGATGTTTTGTGTAGTTTGAATGTGTTGCTATGCAGTTGCAAAGGTGTTATGTCTAATTTAGCTGCTGCTGTGGTTGCTAAGGTGTTACGAGTTTGAATGTGTTGCTATGCAGTTGGTAAGGTGTTATGAGTTTAGGTGATGCTATGTGGTTCCTAGGGTGTTTAATGTAGCTTAATTGTATGCTATGTGGTTACTTAGGTGTACTGAGTAGTTTTAAATATGTTGCTGTGCAGTTGATACAGTGTTCTGTGTTTTAAGTGTGTTGCTGTGTAGTTGCTAGGGTGTTCTGAGTAGTTTAGGTGTCACTATGTGGTTGCTGTGGTTTCGAGTAGTTTAGGTGTTGCTATGCAGTTACTAAGGTGGGTTGAGTAGTTTGAATGTGTTGCTATGTGGTTGCTAAGGTGTGCTGAGTAGTTGTAAGTATGTTGCTTTGCAGTTGCTATGGTGTTTTGAGTAGATTAGGTGTCACTGTCTGGTTGCTATGATTTTGAGTAGTTTAGGTGTCACTATGCGGTTACTAAGGTGGTTTGTTTAGTTTGAATGTGTTGCTATGTGGTTGCTAAGGTGTTCCGGGTAGTTGTAAGTATGTTGCGGTGCGGTTCATATGGTGTTCTGAGTAGTTTATCTGTCACTATGTGGTTGCTGTGGTTTTAAGTAGTTCAGGTGTTGCTATGCAGTTACTAAGGTGGTTTGTTTACTTTGAATGTGTTGCTATGTGGTTGCTAAGGTGTTCTGAGTAGTTGTAAGTATGTTGCGGTGCGGTTCATATGGTGTTCTAAGTAGTTTATCTGTCACTATGTGGTTGCTATGGTTTTAAGTAGTTTAGGTGTCGCTATGCAGTTACAAAGGTGGTTTAAGTAGTTTGAATGTGTTGCTATGTGGTTGCTATGATGTTCTGAGTAGCTTATCTGTCACTATGTGGTTGCTATGGTTCGAGTAGTTTAGGTGTCATTATGCAGTTACAAAGGTGGTTTAAGTAGTTTGAATGTGTTGCTATGTGGTTGCTATGGTGTTCTGAGTAGTTTAGGTGTCACTAGGTGAATGCTATGGTTTCAAGTAATTTAGGTATCACTGTGCGTTTTCTGAGCTGGTTTGTGTAGTTTGAATGTGTTGCTATGCGGTTGCTAAGGTGTTCTGAGTAGTTTTAAAGTATGTTACTATGGTGTTCTGATTAGTGAAGGTGTCACTATGTGGTTGCTATGGTTTTGAGTAGTTTAGGTATCGTTATGCAGTTGCTAAAGTGGTTTGAGTGGTTCGAATGTGTTGCTGTTCGATTGCTAATGTATTTTAAATAGTTTTGAGTATGTTGCTGTGTGTTTGCTAAGGTGTCCTCAATAGTTTAGTTCTCACCTTGTGGTTGCTAAAGTGTTTTGAGTAGTTTGAATATGTTGCTATGCAGTTGCTAAGGTGTTGTAAGTAATTTAGGTGTCACTGTGTGGTTGCTGAGGTGTTTTGTGCAGTTATTTGTGTTGCTATGCAGTTGCTATGGTGTTCTGATTTGATTTGAAACACTGTATTCCACAATGCAATGTGACCTTCTGTTTCCTTAAGTAGTATTGCATTTTTTATGCATATTTTTTATACATGTTTTAATAATGATTTAGTCTCTACTTCCAAAATCAAGCATTGTAATAAGGTCATGTGACAGCAGTGTAGAGTACTACAATTTAAAAAATGTTTGTCATTTTTAAAAAAAAAAAAGACAGCAGTAGTATGTACTGCACAGTATGGTTGTATTCGATTTCAGTCAGTGTTACACACACACTCAATGTATTAGACAGTCATACATGATCAGTAACATCAGACGCCTGAGGCAAACACGTCTCAGTCTTCCATCATGTTCATTTTGTGGGTCTCTCTCCTCTGGAGGGTCAGTAACGCAGGTTGTGTGTTCATCATCTCTCCCGTGGATATGCCTCCTGCCTCCAGAAGCTCAACCTGCAGCTATAAAGACTTACAAAGAGTTCACAGACTCCCACAGCCCTCAACATCTGCATTTTACACCCGCAGCAGATGGATTTCTTAGAAATACGGCTTAGTGAAAAAGTGCCTTAAACATTTTTGGAATTCTGTCATTGTTTACTCGTCATCAAGTTTTTCCAAACCTTTCTCTGCTGAGCACAAAAGAAGCTATTTTAAAGAACGTTGATAACCACACAAGTGACGGTAGCCAGTGACTTCTATACTATGGAAAAATAATACTGTGGTCAATGGCTACCGTCAACTCTTTGGTCACTCATTGAGTTGAACTAGAGAATTGAATCAGTGTCAGACCAGTTTGGATTAGTTGATTCATTGGAATGTCTTTGTGTGTTTCATTGAAAGTCATATAGGTTTTTATTTTATTATTTTTTTTTTGGGGGGGGCAAACTACCCCTTCAAGTTAACCGAGACAAATGAAAACTGTCTTTAAAATTTAAATGTGATGCATTTCTTGACAACTCAGACAGCTACTTCACTGAATGCTTGTTAAAAAAATAGGAGGGTGATTAAAAAAACATACAATTTAACACTGTGTTAAACCAAAGTAACAAGCTGACAGAAGACGTTTAAAAAATAAATGGCATAACAAAATAAGAAGAAAATACAACAGCAAGAACAAATTCACAGCCGTACACTCTGTACGCTCAAGGACGTAAAAATGGAAGAGGTCCAGAATGGTGGTTGTTCTTATACATCTCTACTTTTAGCTTGATTAAAGGTCTTAAAGATGGCCCTCTAAGGCCGGTAATGTATTCAATAGCTAATGGACCCCAGGCACTTAGAGGGGCCGGGGAGAGAGAGCAGCTCTCGTTCCACTTTGAAGAGCCAATTATCTCAAACACTGTTTTTATTGTGGCAGAACTGCGCTGCTTGGCTGCAGGGCAAAGCTGGCACCAACTGTAGTACTGATCCGTGCCATTAGTGGTCAGAGAAATGGACGTACTGTACAGATACCGGAACACACAGGGAAAATATGCCAAGAGATGACAAAAATGATTGGAATGGATACTTTTTAAATAGCAAGTGAAGTATATGCAAAACTTTTTAGACATGTCCCATGGCCTCATTCAGCAAGTGGCATCCAGGGTCTGCATGCATTCATTTGTTCAGATATATATATAGTTTATTTTTATCATATATTATTTATATTTATATACTGTTTTAAAAAATGTTGGCGGATAAAATGAAGAAAATCATATATGATATGTATTTCTTTTTATTTATTTTGTTTATTATCACTATATATGTTTTTTTTAATTATATATTTAGTTTATTCATTATATACTTATCTATATTTAGAGGTCATGTACATTTTATTCATTTATTTCTAAAGTAATATTGTTATTTGTATATTTATTTATTAATTGTAATGAAACATCTATTTATTCTAAACATTTTATATATTTAAACATATATTTATAATTATATATTTAGTTCATTTTTATTGAATATTATGTAATTTATTTTAAAAAGGTTGGCAGATAAAATTAAGATCATGCATATAATGTTTTATTTATTTATTATATTGTATACTAAATATTGTTATTATAATATACATTTAGTTTATATAGTATATATTTATTTCTATTTTATTTTTTAAATGATTAGAAAATAAAAAGAAGTGATAATCTATGCATTTTTTGTTTTATTATATACTAAATATTATTATATTATGCATTTAGTTTATTTATTATTCATATTATTTAAAAATGTTGGCAGACAAAATGAAGAGATCATTTATTTATTTAGTTATTTAGTTAGTTATACCCTAAATATTGTTATAGTATACATTTTGTTTATGTAGTATATATTTCTATTTATTTTATTTTAAAATGTTAGAATGAAGAATAAAGAGTGAAGAGATAATGTGCATGTATTTATTTATGTAGTTTCATTATGCACTAAATATTATTATTATATTATGCATTTACTTTATACATTTATTTTTATTATTTGGCAGAAAAAAGTGAAGAGATAATGTATAGTATATGTATTTAATTTGTTTATTATACACTAAATTATGCATTTACACACACATATACTGTATCTGTTGTTTTAAAAACGTTGGCAGATAAATTGTGGGATACAGTATACTGTATTTTGATGAAAGTTGTAGGTTGCCTTCAATGCAAAAATACAGATCTGCATACTGGGCACAGTAGATGTACAGTACTGCATAAGTAGTATGTTATTGTGAGCTGTGCTGTGAACAGCCTGAGAGATATAAGAGCCTTTTTCATGATGAAATGATTCTTAATCTCGTCCCATACTTTCAGTCCAGCGCACATCAACATGCATGTCGTCTGCACGCGCTGCCTCCAGTGGTTGCCTTGGTGACCCTTCAGCTTTTGTAATTTTAGCATCCTGATTGGAGTCGTCTCTGTAATTTACTGGAGTGTCTCTCCTCCAGGTAGAAACACTCAGGCTGCTTTAGCTCTCAGCCTCCTCTGCACTTCTGCAAACCACGTCTTCACTGAATATTCTGATGCTTCTCTCCGGGAGCCATCACACTTCTGCATGCGGAAGAAGCGGGTAGTTCGCATCAAAGTCAAGGAAAAATAGAAAGGTCAAAGAGAGAGAAAGAGAGAAACTCTTTACCTGCACTGCATACTTTCAGTCCTAACACAAGATCACTCGTCTTCAGTTGTACTGTCTGCACTCTCTAGTTCTTCAGAAAACCTTCTGCATTGGCCGTGAGGTACTGTACTTGTTCACTTAAAGGGATAGTTCACCCAAATATGGAAATTGTCATTAATTACTACCTGTACATAAAACTTCAGAAACATTTCTGAAGATTTCGACAGAGAGGATGACTTGCAATTTTTTGCCCGGCTAGAATATACTGATGATGAGCTATGTCAGAACGCCGGCTCCTGTATCTGCATCACATGCATGTGTCGTCGTACTCTCATGAACGCATGTCGAAAACTGACACAGAGGAGAAAGAATTGTTAAATAAAGCTGTTTTTTGTTTATTCTCATGGCTTTGTAACGTTACGTTGAACCACTAATGTCACATGAACTATTTGTGACCCTGGACCACAAAACCAGTCATTAGGATCAATTTTTTTAAGCTTTCTGTTGATGTATGGTTTGTTAGGATAGGACAATATTTGGCCTGTTTGAAAATCTGGAATCTGAGGGTGCAAAAAAAAGTAAATTGCCTTAAAAGTTGTCCAAATGAAGTTCTTAGCAATACATATTACTAATCAAAAATTAAGTTTTAAAATATTTACGGTACGAAATTTACAAAATATCTTCATGGAACATGATCTTTTCTTAATATCTTAATGATTTTTGGCATAAAAGAAAAATGTATTATTTTGACCCATACAGTGTATTTATGGCTATTGCTACTAATGTACCCGTGCTGCTTAAGACAGGTTTTGTGGTCCAGGGTCACATTTTATCATTGTCCTTACTACCTTTCTGGGCCTTTAATGTTTCAGTTGCATTGCTGTCTATGCAGGGTCAGAAAGCTCTCCAAAAAAAAAACATTAATTTGTGTTCTGAAGATGAACAAAGGTCTTACGGGTTTGGAACGACGTGAAGGTGAGTAATTAATAACAGAATTTTCATTTTTGGGTGAACTGTTCCTTTAAATCACACTTAAAAATCTCAGTGTAATGGCATTAGGTAAATTAGCAGAGTATCTTTATCTGCTTAAATGCTGCTCAAAAACTGCCTCATGTTCATAATCCACAAAACCTTCAAAAATACCAATATTATAAATTTCAACAATAGATTTATTGTATCACTTCAAACCTAACAAATTTCTTTGTTGTAAAATGTTATTTGTGATCATTTGTGATAAGGGTAAATTTTTTACATTTTTTTTTAAATTGCATCGTCTGAAAGCTGAATAAATAAGCTTTGCATTGATGTGTGGATAGGACAATATTTGGTTGAGATACAACTATTTGAAAATCTGGAATCTGAGGGTTTAAAAAAAATCAAAATATTGATAAAATTGCCTTTAAAGTTGTCCAAATGAAGTTCTTAGCAATGCATATTACTAATTAATAATCAAGTTTTGATATATTTGTGGTAGGAAATTTACAATATAACTTAATGGAACATGATCTTTATTTAACATCCTAATGATTTTTGGCATCAAAGAAAACTCGATAATTTTTGCTACGAATATACCCGTGCTACTTAAGAATGGTTTTGTGGTCCAGGGTCATATTTGTGCTTTACTTCCTTTCTTCAATACAGTATGTTGTTATAATCCATATATTTTTACATGTGACTTGAATAGTTTTCCAATTATTAATTTTTTCACCCTCAGGCCATCTAAGATGTAGATGAGTTTGTTTGTTCATCAGAACATATTTGGAGAAATTTAGCATTACCCTTGAACCAATGGATCCTCTGCGGTGAGTTGGTGCCGTCAGAATAAGAGTCCAAACTCCAGTCCAGACTTAAGTCAATCAATCAACGTCTTGTGATGTGAAAAGCTGCGTGTTTGTAAGAAACAAAATTCATAATCAGTCCATAATCCATAATAACAGTTTATAATCCACCATCATATTTGTTGAGAACTGTTTTTTTGTAAACATTGCTTGATCTGTGCATATTTATTGATTCAGACAAGATGACTTTTTCACTGGAGGAAGCATTATTATGGATTATGAGCTCAAATGAGCTATTTTGGCCAAAAGCAACAGTTTAAAGTAAAAACGTCCTAATGATGGATTTGTTTCTTACAAACATGCATGTTTTTGCTTCAGTTGATGGACTGGAGTGGTGTGGATTACTTGTGGATTTTTGTGATGTTTGTATCAGCTGTTTGGACTCTCATTCTGACGGCACCCATTCACTGCAGATTGGTGAGCAAGTGATGTAATGCTACATTTTTGCCAAATCTGTTCTGATGAACAAACTCATGAGGGTGTGTCAATTTTCAGCAATGTAGGTGAACTATAATTTTAGTGACTTTCATCTCTAAAAGACCTTATAAAGATTCTAATGTTCTGCGAATACCATTAAAGATGGTTTATTTTAAAGCGTGTTCTCAGAAACGCTATTAGCCCCATGTATGTAATTGCCGTGCAGTTCTCGTCTTGTTGCCTGAGGTCTCGCCTTATTACTTGATTTGTATACCTCGAAACCGGCTTTAGTAACTGCCACTTACACCACATGTGCACTTTTTCGAGTTGCTTTAGTAAGAAAGCATCCGCAGAGAACATAATTGTAAATGATTGCGCAGTCTATATATAAATCGGATGAAAGTTGCCTGACCACGAGGAGTTTGCGGTCTACCGCGTGGCGTCGCGAGGCCGGCCAAACGAGGAGACGGGGCTCAGGGGTTGAGGTGTCTCTAAAGCCTCTCCATCGATCCCTCCATACAGCTGCGATTCAGATCGATAGCTCCCCAAATCCACCTCGCCACGCTCCAAAAGACAACAGCCCATCTCATCACACACTAAACCTCCATGAAGGGCTTTCTCTCCGTGTGCGGGTGTGTGTGACTGGAGGCGAAGTGAAAAGAGAAAACTAGGTCTTTTGAAAACAGCACCTTTTCTCCCATGGACACGTTCACAATTTGTTGATGAGGTTTTTAACACTTGCATTGAATTAAATGGTGCTGTTTGCAGAGTCATTTTGTCATAAATTTGATACTCGCAGGTTCAGATAAAGTAAAGCGCCACATGTTGATCAGCCGTAATCTTCTGCTTCTTTTAGCATAAAGTCATTTGGAAAACAATCAGTGGTTTATTTCACAGCTAGTTAGTCCGTCGATACAGCGTTGATTCAAGTACTGCAACAATTTAATGCATGTTTGAAAGTTCAGCATAAAAGCAGGAAGTCTTGAGGGTTTTTCTTGCTTACTTTTGCAAGAGAACATTGTTTATCAGGTGGAAAAATGAAGACTCGGGACCTGTTTTTCATGCAGCACAAGCTTTTTTCTTTTGTTTATCATCCGGCGTCTTTCACGCTGAGGCAAATAACATAAAAATCATGCTTGCTTCTGTGCCGTGCCGAAAAACTAAACTGAAATGACTTCTAATGAAATGTAATTTGTCTGTCGTTGCTTATTTTATAGTCTCAGGTGTCTGAATCTTTGTGAATGTTGTATGTAGATCAATTTAAAAAAGAACTTTTGAAGTTTCAAAACTACCATTCTGCATCATTCAAAACTACCATTGCTCATACTTCTGTATTTAAGGTGATAACCTTAACTATTTGTTCATTGTCCATTTTTACATATGTGACCCTGGACCACAAAACCAGTCATAAGATTTATACATCACCTAAAAGCTGAATAAATGCGCTTTCCATTGATGTATGGTTTGTTAGGGCAATATTTGGTCGAGATACAACTATTTAAAAATCTGGAATCTGAAGGTGCAAAAGAATTCAAATATTAAAAAAAGTTGTCCAAATGAAGTTCTTAGTAATTCATATTACTGAAAATTTACATTTTGATATATTTACGGTAGGAAATTTACAAAATATCTTTACTTAATATCCTAATGATGTTTGGCATAAAAGAAAAATGGATAATTTTGACCCATACAATGTATTTTTGGCTATTGCTACACATATACCCATGCAACTTATGACTGGTTTTGTGGTCCAGGGTCACATATGGTAGTCCAATTATTGCACTGTTTTTAAAGGATAGATTGTAATAGTTTTAAACTTTATTTCTTTTCTTTCTCCTTTCTTTGCACTTATTTATTTTCTGTATTTATTATGTTTTTTTTTTGATAATTGTTAAATTTGGCATAATTTCTAGACAATTTCTTAGGTTTTTTATCTCCTCTGTGTAAATGTGTAAGATTTTTTTAAGTTTTCTTTTTTTTGTATTCATGAGTACAATTTTATTCGCAGCACAACTAAAATATATAAAAACTGAAATAACCTGCTTTATATGCCTTTCTTTTTTTACCTTCATGGTGTTTTTTTTAAATGATTGACAAAATGTTTGGTTTTCTATTGCTGGTCGAGAGTGTAAAAACATACGGTATTCAAGGGAAAACCTGTTTTGACAGCCATTCGAGCGGCTGCCGTATGTATAAATATGTTTGTGCTCTTATGACAGATAACAATTTCGTCCCTTCAATATTGCTGGACGTTTCAAACACATTCACACTTTTCAATTGTAAATGATATCCCTTGGAAATGTTAACAGGCCATTTGCATGGTGATTACGGTGTGTGTGAGTGTCAGAATGGCTTGTAGATGATCTGGTTATGTGTTGGTCTGGTCGATGCATATGTGTAATAAATGAGCCTATAGTGCATCAACTATATCTGTACTGACATGCATCCATATATTTCACTCTTTCTCTCTCTCTCTGTCTCTGTGTGTCCTTGACTCGATGCGTATCCTCTCTAAAAGGTTGCCTGTGATTTGGATGTTGTCTGCAGATTTTATGGACATCGCTGCGTTTTGATGGAAATGATTACGGGGTCGCAAATAACAGGGTTATGACGGCAGCGGCTGATTGTTGATTGGCCGCTCTCAGGACGGCTCTGAAGAGGGCCAGCGGCTCTTTGGCTCTCTCTTGGAAAAGCGCTTATTTAAAAACATTTCAAATAAGGATAGAAAGAGGAGAAAAATGAACAAATGTAGGACAAGATGTGCTGAAATAGTAAGGAGAGATGCATTTAGCATCAAATGCATCAGTGCTGTTAATGCCTTTGTGATCTGTTTATTAGTGATGTTTGTTAAAGATTACATCAGTGTTACAAGGGCAAAAAAAATCTATTCATTGAATTCATTATTGCATAGTGCAGTTATTGGACCTTTGTTAAGAGATAGATAATTGTAACTTTAAACTTTCTTCTTTATCTTTTTTACTGCTTCTCTTTAACTACTTAAAAAAAAAAAAAAAAAAGCCCCACTTTTTTATGCATTAATTTTATGATTTATTAATTACACAGATGAAATAAAATTATCTATATATTTTTTATTAAGTAGTTTTATTAATATTATTATTATTATTATTATTATTATTATTATTAATAATATTATTATTTTCATTACACTTTTTATTAGGACAATTTGAGCATCAGAAATGTCATTAAATTCATAATTTTTACGTCATGATCTGAGATTGGCTTTTTTAGATTTATTTTTTTTATTTTTTTATTTTTTTACTTATTTTACAAAACCAGTCAGTATTTGAGGTATTTAATTCAAAATGTATATATATATATATATATATATATATCACAACGCCAAAAATGTGCA
>JAHKKF010532504.1:0-16735 GCA_019740295.1 Labeo calbasu
AATAACAGAATTTATTTGAAATAAAGTCTTCTGAAACATGTCTTTACTGTTGACAATTTCAATGCGTCCTTGCTAAATAAAAGTATTAATTTCATTTGGAAAAAAAAAACCCTACTGACTCCAAAATATTGAGCAGTAAAAGGAAATAAACTTTTGTCTCCACATACTTTAATCAGTGTGTTTTTAATAGTTTTAAATATCCTGTGTAACTCATAAATTTGTAGCATTAAAGGTAGTAAATTAGTGACAAATCATGTTCTAGTTTAAAATTCTTGTGCATGTACAATATGGATAGTATTACATACGGTTATTCTACCATAAAGACAAAAAGTAGTATTTTATTTATTAAAGGATTAGTTCACTTCCAGAATTAAAATTTCCTGATAGCTCATCCAAGAGGTTCGTGTCTTTCTTTTTTTCAGTTGCAAAGAAATTAAGGAAAACATTCCAGGATTTTTCTCCATATTGTGGACTTTAGTGGTGACCAATGGGTTGAAGGTCCAAATTGCAGTTTCAGTGCAGCTTCAAAGGGCTCCACACAACAAGGTTCCCAGGTTTTCACAACAAAACCCACCAAATTGCTATTCAAAACTACCCCAAAAGGAACCCTTAATACACATCTTTTGGTGGGGTTCCCCTGGTAAAGTTAGCATTCCGTGGGCTAAATTTTTCATTATTGGGGTTGCTTCAACCCGCGGACATGAAAAACAACCTGTGGCAACAGTGTTAAAGTAGCCCAATTCTTTCGAGAAAACCGCAAACTTGGCAACACTGCTACACGGTCCCATCCGAGGAATAAGGGTCTTATTTAGTGAAACTGTCATTCATTCATATATATATATATATATATATATATATATTATAAACATTTCTATACTTTTTAACCACAAATGCTTGTCTTGTACTCGCTCTGCATTCACAACTTCACGCATTACACGTTGGAAAGGTCACGTGTGACGTAAGCAGGAGTACCGACCCAGTGTTTACAAAGTGAACGTGCAAAGAAAGTCAAACACCCATCACAAAAGGTAAAACAACAATGTTGGATGATTTTGAAGTTGGAGGAGATAATGAAATGTTTTTTTTACCCTATCCTACCTTTCTGAACCGGAGAACACAGACGAAGAACTAACTACGTGTGATCTTTCTAGCTAGATTAAACGAGCATTTGTGGTCAAAGTATATACATTTTTAATATTTTTAGAAAATTACACATCGTTTTGCTAGATAAGACCCTTATTCCTCGGTTGGGATTGTATAGAGCCCTTTGAAGCTGCATTGAAACTACTATATGGAGAAAAATCCTGGAATGTTTTCCTCAAAAAAAATAATTTCTTTGCGACTGAAGAAAGAAAGACATGAACATCTTGGATGACATGGGGGAAAGTAAATTACCATGATTTTTTGTTCTGGAAGTGAAGTTTCTCTGTGCACCAGAACTCTTAACTATTTATATTACATACAAGCTGTTGTGTGCCACTGTTTTATATTATTTAATTGCTCTTTTTCAGTGCTCTGTGGACTCTCAGGTAGCTGTGAGGGTGGGTGGTAACTTCTACTTTGACCCTCAACCTTCTGACCCCGTGGTGGACCTGTTGTTGATAGCTGGTGGTGTTGGCATCAACCCTCTGTACTCCATCCTGCTGCACACAGCTGATCTGCTCAAACGCACTCATGATCACAAGTACACTCCAGGGCATACACATCTGTGCTACAGCGCCAAGAACACGAAAGAGCTGCTCTTCAAGGTATGTATACGTATCCTTGACTTACTGCTGGAGTGAGATTGAACCTGCAGACTGATTTTTAGAAATCTGCTGTTTTCAGAACACCATTATTGACATCTGTCACGAGCGACCAGATAAACTCTCCTGCAATTTCCATGTTACCCAGCAGAGCTCTGACGTAGAGCAGGAACTTCAGCCTTACACCATAAGTGAGTTGCACAGATCTACATTTAGTTCTGTTATCCTTACAACCTTTTAATTAATTGAATTGTTCCCAGACCCGATTTGCCAAGAGATATTCTTGTGTCTCCGCAGATGGAAGGATATCAGAACAGGAACTTGAGCGCTGTGTAGATCCTGAGCGCACATTGTGTTATCTTTGTGGCCCTCCTCCTATGATAGAGAAAGTGAGTTCGGACCTGAAGAGAGTCGGCCTGTCAGAGGACAGAATCCTTTTTGAGAAATGGTGGTAGCGCAAATATTCACAGCGATCATAAAAACAGACTGTAGTGGCAATGGACCAGCAATGCCTTTGAGATCAGTTTAAACGCACAACAGACACTGTGTCTGCATTCTCCACATTTAAACAAGCAATTCTCTAGACTCTATGTCCTATTTTTGTTATACCTCATTTTAAAGATACTCAACAAATTGACCATAACCAGCTCTATAATGCTCTACATTATAGTTCATTTGCTGGTTAACGGCATAGACGTCCTGCTTCAGGGGCATGATGAAAGACTGCACACTCAGATTACACTGGGTATTTTAGAGATCTGTGTATAATTATATATGTTGATGGCATTTTAGAACACATATTTATTATTCATTGAAATGTTAGGGGGATAGAAAATATTGGAAACATATTGTAAAAACCTGGCTTATTAATTTGCTTATTAATATGCAGTCAAACAAAAATGTATTCAGACACCTTCAACATTTCTCACATTATCACAGTTTATTCGCTATAATTTAAAAAATGGTCATAAAATATGACAAGAACTCAGAGTTAAACTATGTCAGAACAAATATATCTTGAGAAATCCATCCTCCTGTTAGATTGTCTCACAAATGAATTAGGTCGAATAGCTGTCAGCAGTCAGCTGTTAAAATTTCACAGTTAGATAATACCAATTTAGGTCAACCAATTACCAAGCAATGCTCAAATTTTGTTCAGTCTGTGGTGTAAAAAGCTCACATTATCAATTAAAGAAAAAAACACTTAAGGAAAACATGGTCAGGTCCAAAGTGTCTTTTTACCGATAATTCTGATCAGTTTTACTGGTAGTCCACTGTATGAAGAATTTTTAGGTATAATATGTCACAGTTTATTATGTTTTGCTATCCTCACTTATATTCTGCACACACTAGTAAAAAAAAATATCAACAATTATATCTGTTGTCTGATTAATTTTTAGTTTGACTGTAGTCTTATTCTTCTAAAAGGTGATAAACATTGTCCCCTTTTAAGGGATGTTCTACCCAAATTTTTAAAATTCTCTCATTTGCTCACTCTCGTGTCATCCCGGATGTATGAATTTAATCTTCTGATGAATACAAACTGCGATTTTTAGAAAAATAATCCATCTCCGTTATAATACAAGTGGATGGAACCCTTAAAGTTGATGTCTCAAATACCACTAAAGTGATCATGACGACGCTCATATGACCCCAGCAGATGAATCAATGCCTTCTGAAGCAACACAATAGGTGTGGGTGTGAGAGAAAAATACTAAGATTTTAACTTTTTAAACCATAAACCATAGCTTCTGGTCAACTGAGGGTTTCATCCACTTCCATTTTATGGACTTACAAAGATTATATATTTTAAAAATCTATTTGTGTTCCACATAAGAGGGAAAGTCATATACATAAATGATGGCATAAGGGTGAAAAAATGAGAATGTTTATTTTTAGGTGGACTATCCCTTTAAGGCAAGTCAGTTCAGTTGGCGGCTATATTTGTTGCATCCCATGGGCGGCTATTTCCATATTTGCAAATACATCTCTCATCTACCTAAATTATACTTAAAACAAACAAAAAACAACCTTTGTTGAAACTGTTTCAGTCAGGGCTGGGTTTTGGCATGACTTTCGATTTGATTTGATTCTGATTCCCAAGCTTTCGATTCGATTTCCGATTTTATATTGATTATTTTGGATATATATCAGGTACAGTACATGCCAAATTTTCTCAAGAATAAAAATCTCTCAACTAATGCTGTAAAGTATACATGAGAGTCAGTTGGTACTACATTACTATAATATTAAAGGTTAAAATTAACTGATTTGTGTCCACCTTATTTTTCAACATGGAAGTAAGCAATTTTCTGTGAATGTGGGAGATTTCAGTGTTGCCCAGTCCACGGTTTTCCCACGGAATTGGGCTACTTCAACACTGTTGCCGCAGGTTGTTTTTCCATGTCAGCGGGTTGAAGCGAATGCTAATTTTACCAAGGCAACCCTGCTAAAAATACATGTATTTTAACCGGAGGACCCCCCTCAAAATAGGCTACTTTTGGGCTAGTTTTGAGTAGCAATTGGGTGGGTTTTGTTGTGAAAACCTGGCAACCCTGGAGACTTCCGGTTTATTAGCTGCTGTAGGGAAATAGCGAGAAGAATAACAAAGTGCAGTAAACAGTAAAACTGTTTGCACTAAACCAGTGTGTTCATAATTAAGATAATACATTAAAATATGGTAAGACACACCAATTTGCAATATCAAACAGCAAAACGAGCTGTTTTATACAGCTAAAAATCGCTGGACACGGATGACAGTGGAAAGTTACAACTACATAAATATATTTCTACTCCAATTATTTTTTTGAAATATAGGCATTTAAATGGTGGCTGTCATAAAAACTAGATGGATTTATTTAAACATAATGAACTGAAGAACTCCTCTCTAGAGTTAATTTTTCTAGCTGACTAACGAGTTTATGGTCACCGAATGTTTTTTCTGAGGTAAATGCTACGTTATGTGACTTTGTTTACCACCTGTCATATACTGACATATTTCCACATTTACAACACTGATTGAGCGATTACATGAGACCGGATACAGATTTTGGTATTTTGTATTCTTTCATTTAAAATACCTTTGGATGTTCATGTTTATTTTGTTCTGTAACTAGCTTCGTGTAGCCACATTTCTTGAATTGAGGCGCTAGTAATCTATCACTCCACATTAAACAACGTCAAAACAGCATTTATTGTTTGAATACTGTAATAAAATGGACAGAATTTGAAATTTAAAAAGTAAAAAAGCACAAAGCGATTTATTGGATGGTAGGCACGTTAAAATGTTACGTTCAGTAACTAAAACAGGCTAGACTAATCGATTCTTGGGATTTAAGAATCTATATAGTTTTGTTAAAACAATAATCAATCAAAATTATTATTATTATTATTATTTTTACCCAGCCCTAGTTCGAACCACACTGTACAAACCTGGAAATAAAATGAGTCTCATATTGTGCCTTTCAACTGTAAAGGCGGGAGTACAGCTGTCATTGTTTACTTTATTGAGCTTCATTTCCAGTCGAAATTAAACTAACCAAAATTAACTTCTAAAATATATTGATCTCCCAAATCATGAAGACGATGGTTTTTCAAAATGAGCAAGATCCTCTAATAGTGCTGAAATGTTTCATTATCTTTGTAAAGTCACATTGAAAAACGACACTGAAAGCAGTTGCTGTAAATGATGCACTTTTAATTTGCAGCAAAAGCCCGTTATTGAGAGCTATTTACACCATTAACTGTCTCACAGACGTTCACCATAACTGTTACTTTACAAATTTAGACATCATTTACTGCCATCCTCACTCATATAAATAAATGAAATAACTGATGTAATACGTACTGATGAATTCTTGTGGACTGTATGCATTTGAACTAGTGTGTGATATATTGCATATGCTAATACTGTATGGAATAAAATGAGTTAACATCACAGATTCACACAGGTACAAGTCTCAACACACAGGTCAGCGTTTAGCATATTCAGAGCTCCTCGAACGGATGTTTTCACATATTTGTTGCTGCGATGCACTTTAAAAACCCCAATAATTAAGAGCGGCAAGTTTCAAACACCTTTTTGCAATCTTACTAGCGGACAATTACTCTGTCAGTAGATGTATATGCTCAGACACGGACTGACAAGAATGTTTTCTGCCTGAATAAACATGAACATATTGTAATGGTTAAATATCCATAAATGAATACTGTCAGCAGACTCCAGAGAATAAAGCTCTCTCTGTTACGACCGCTCGCACGTCCTCGTGTTTACCGCAAGTAATTGTGCGCTTTAATCCCTGATTGCTGTTTGTAATTCCGTCTTTTTTTGCCGGGCTGATGTTTGGGATGTCGATCCTCTGCGTGTGGAATTCCACCGTCCTTTCCGCTTGATCTCTCCTCTCTGGGCTTTCGGGCAAATTCTGCCCATTTTCTTTCTGGATAATCTCACGTTGTCTCATCAGACTTGTGTTTTCTCTTTCCATTCGTTCCATTTCTCTCTCAATCGTCGCCAGCGGTGATATCTCCCTCTCCGGTGTCCTTTTATTATTTAAGTTCCTCTTGTTTTGACCTCTGAGGTGCAGTTTCTGAAAAACATACACACAAACTGTCAGACTCTGAGCTACTTTTGAGGATTTTAAAGCGAACTGACAATGCTATTACAATTTCACACAGCTCTCTAAGACAGCTCTAATCTAATTTTAGCAGGAATAAACTTTGTGCCATGTATACACACCGTCAAGTCTCTCCTCTTGCGAGGCAGCGTGGGTCTCTGGAGGAAGAGGATCTGTTTTGTGGCCAAACTTCCATCACTAAGACAAAAATAAATCAGAGGTATAAAATCTGTAAGAATTATTCGTTTTCTTTGCAGGTGATATTTATCCTATTATTAGCCCCTGAAGTGCAAGAGTGAATGTAATGCTCTTGTTTAAAGGCATAGTTCACCCAAAAATGACATTTTCTGAAAACTTACTTACCCTCAGGCCATCCAACATTCAGATTTGAATTTAGCATTACTTCACTTGCTCACCAAGGGCTCAAACAGCTGATTAAAAACATTACAAAAAATGAGTCGTGTCAATTACGTGTGGATTATTATGATGCTTCATATGATGCTATCAGCTGTTTGGACTCTCATTCTGACGGCACCCATTCAGTGCTGATGATCCGCCGGTGAGCAAGTCATGTAATGTTAAATTTCTCCAAATCTCTTTTGATGAAGAAACAAACTCATCAATATTTTGCGTGGAGAGTAAATTTTCAGCATTTTTTTTAATATTTGGTGAAGTATTCCTTATAGGAATATAATGGTTTAGTATGGAGTTCAAACCTTTTCATTTTGACGATGGGAGTGGGCAGAACACACATTAGTCTCCAGCCATACGGAGCCAGAGACTGGAGTAGAGGGATGTAGTCTGTTTTCACCGCAACACCCTGTAAAACAGACGTGCTGTTAAAAAAATGTGTTTAAGCATTTCACTAATGTTCTGTTCAGACATATTGTGTGAATGTACGCATATGTCTGCATTCATTTAAAAGGCATTTTGTAAGAAGAAATGTGCACTTTAACTGTGTAGAACAATACAATGAATTGCTTTCGGGAAGTACCACTGCAGACTTACATCAATAACAGTCCACTGTTCAACTACAATGGCGTCATACACTGTGGTTGGCCCGACATCACCTGAAGCACTTTGAAAGATAAAAACACTCTCCACAGTGGAAGAAGATGCTGCGGATGCAAGAACAGCAGTGGAATGGTTGATCATTTATTTTGGAGTTATAATAGTGAAACTGCTCAGCAGGTTAATAAAAGTAATTGAAAATTGTATTAGGATTCTGTTTTTTATTTTATTAATTTTTAAACATAATTTTATCAAAACTCACTAATGAACAAATGTAATACATTAGTATAATTTATGTTACCTCTCAGTCATTTGTAAAATGTCACGACATGTCCAGTACCTGCATCGTCTCCCAAGTTGAAGTAGCCGTCGATGAGTTGCGCGCCACTTCTGAAGTGCTGCGTCATGTGGTCCAGCCAATGGGAGTCAACCGAGCTTACAAGCCCCGCCTCCCTGTGCACCTGCAGTGGAACCCTCAGAGAAAAGAACTTCGGCGATCCCGACAGAACTATCGTATGGTTGTACAGCGCGAACACCTGCACACCTACACATACGGAGACAAATGTTTAGTAAGTGTATTATGACTAATGTGTCGCTTTTGCTATATATTAACTTATAAAGTAATAGAGTGAGATAATTATAAATAAAGGTTGTTAACGGATATTCAGTCACGGTTGAGATGGATGGCGGACTGATAATAACAGCTAAACAAGAAGTTAATTTTGAGTAAATTTAATTTTAGACACAACATTGCCTGTTACTTTGTCTATTTTTGCTCCGCAAACGAAAATAATTCCAAACGAATAGTCCGTCTCCGAGCAACACACACCAGTCGCGTTCCAGACTGAATCACAAGCTGCGTCTCATTTCGGAGGCTGCGTCCTCTGGAAGTCGCGTTTGTAGGCTGCATGTCTTCAAAAATGTCTTATTTAAGACAAAGTAACCGTAATAAAATTGACTGTTATTCTTTGTGAAGTGTAAAATACTGTAATTTCTTTTTCACTTTGCATTTTAACAGTTACTTTTCTTAAATGATTGCTTGAATGAATTGGTTGAGTGAATGACTCACTTACAAATATTTAAATGTACCGTTGAAGTCAAAAGTTTACATCCCCTTTCAGAATCTGTAAGATGTTAATTATTTACCAAAATAAGAGGAATCATACAAAATGCATGTTATTTTTAATTTAGTACTGACCAGAATAAGATATTTAACATAAGACATTTACATATAGTCAACAAGAGAAAATAAGTTGAATTTATAAAAATGACCCCGTTCAAAAGTTTACATACACTTGATTCTTAATACTGTGTTGTTACCTGAATTATCCACAGCTGTGTGTTGTTGTTTTTTGTTTTTTTTTTGTATTTAGTGATAGTTGTTCAGGAGTCCCTTGTTTGTCCTGAACAGTTAAACTGCCCGCTGTTCTTCGGAAGAAACCTTCAGGTCCCACAAATTTTTTGTTTTTCATCATGAAAATGTGTACATTTGTCTCGTTTTGCCTAAATATCATAATTTTTTTTCATTCAGTACTGCCCTTCAGAAGCTACAAAAGACAGACAAAATAAGTTAAATTTACCCTGATCTTCAAATTAAAAAAGTTTTCACCCCTGGCTTGGATCGATTTTCCTTCTGGAGCATCAGTGAGCATTTGAACCTTCTGTAATAGTTGCATATGAGTTCCTCAGTTGTCCGCAGTGTGAAAAGATGGAATCAAAATCATACAGTCATTGCTGGAAAGGGTTCAAATACACAAAAATGCTGAAAAACCAAAGAATTTGTGGGACCTGAAGGATTTTTCTGAAGAACAGCGGCAGTTTAACTGTTTAGGACAAACAAGGGACTCATGAACAACTATCACTAAAAAAAAAACACAACTGTGGATCATTCAGGTAACAACACGGTATTAAGAATCAAGTGTATGTAAACTTTTGAATGGGGTCATTTTTATAAATTCAACTATTATATTCTCTTGTGGACATATATTTAAATGTCTTTTATGTGAAATATTTTATTCAGGTCAGTACTAAATAAAAAAAATAACATGCATTTTGTATGCTCCCTCTTATTTTGGTAAAATAATTAACATTTTGCAGATTCTGCAAGGTGTATGTAAACTTTTGACTTCAACTGTATTTGAACGAATCGGTTGAGTGAATGACTCACTTATAAAGATGTTTTTCTCCTGAGAGAATGAGAGTGTTTGGTTGTGAGAATGGTTTCACATAATGCGTTTTGCCAATATTGATATTCTACTAAGATGTAAATTGTTTTTCCGGTTACATCTGAGTCTTCAATATTTTGGTGAAAAAAATTGTGAATTGTATTAACACAATGAAAGTGATATAATGACCAATACTGAGATTTCATGATGCATCACTAGTAAAGAACTGTAATCAAATCAAATTAGATACAGAGCAAAGATTTACACACCTAGAAAATATAAACTGCTTATATTATTTTAATATAATCTAAACAAGAACATGTTTTTATTCCTCTTCACCAACCCTCTCTCTATATTTCAGCTGACTGCACACTTACGATTCAGCATCGGGGTGGTTCCAGTGCGCTTGCTGTGTTTGTCTTGGCTTTTGACCTGCTCCCTGTGCTCTCTTTTGTTGTTTTCTGCCAAATCACAGCTGGGCAAGTCCGGCTGCATTCTAGCACTCTGGGTCTGATGTGGCTCTGATGCACAAGAGCTTAAAATAAACTCATGCGATGGCACTCGGTTCTTTAAATCCTCAGCTTGCGTACATTCACCCTCAACATTCAAGTACTGATAATCTGGACACTGATGGTTCTCAGCAAAAGGATTCTGATTATTCCAACACTGGCTGTTTTCAGTGCTTTGTATCTGAAAGCTGTGATTCATAAAGTCTTCATTGTCTGAATTAAAGTTCGTACGATTTTGGTTTTGATGATCCCCATTGTCTCTATCCTGTTGGCTCTGCTCGCTCGCAGGACTGAGGGTCGGAGGTCGGCTGCTGTGATGAACAGAACAGGGACTGGAGTGCAAGGAGGAAAGATCTTCAGGTTCCCAGTGGCCGAGAAAATATGGACCTCCACCCGGCTGTGGCAAAAACCCCACAAACAGATCACCTTGATCAGCCAAATCCTGCACCTGCATCCCCAGAAGAACAACAGAAAACGTGAAATATTCATCAGTAACGTCAATCTTCATACCACCTGTTCCATTCCAAGTCTACAATCAAAGCTGACAATGAAAGTAAGTGGATTCCAACGTAATATGAATAATTTTACAGTGTCTTTGGAGGAGAAAGGTGGTGCGTTTTCCTGCAGATGCTTTTAAAATAAGCTCTGTGGAGCTGTGACAGGAAACGCTAATGAAAACCATATTTTCCAATCATCACACTGTCACGCCACACACACGCATACGTCTAAATCATCAGTAAATGTCACACGGCTCAAACATTACCACACACACACTCTCAGTCAAACACTGCTTATCTCCAGATAAATGCAATTACTGAAAAGGCAAGGGGGGTGACGACTAATGGAACGGCAGATGAATGTGGGGTGTCAGTGTCTATGGAGCAGCCTGTCGGCTTATGTTTTCGTTTTACAGCCGTATTGTAAGACCACAATGGACAGAGTTTGAAGTAAGTGGGTTTTCGGTGTCATCTTTAATGGAGTGATGACATTAAGTGTGCCGCTAAAGTTTAGTAAGTGAATGACAAACAAATTGATCTGCTGCTCTCTGTTTGAATGAAAACAAGTGCACTTTTAAATGAGGTCTAACCTTTTTCACATAGCCCTGTATGACTTCTGGGTCAGGGTCCTGGTGGCCGAGGTAACACACGTCTGTGGTGAGATGAGGCTCAACCCAGTTCAGCAGACCACTGTCAGACCCACTGTAACAAAAAAGCCACTTTTGAACATCCATAATTCAGATAAGCATGAACTTAATAGACTATTTACCTTCTTTACACAAAATCTTGGTCTTTATATGCATGATTCATATGCGTCTTATTCCAAAAAATATCCTTAAATATATCTGCAAGCAGCGATTACTGGGGTTCAAGCGCTTAAAGCATTCAAGCACATAAAGAAAAACACATTGTGTCAACATGACTGTAACCAGCTAAATCAATGATTAAAAGGAGCATTTTTGCCAAATCCAGGTAATTTACCATAGAAATATAATATTTTTAATGTTTATGACTGTTATAGCGCCAGCTGTGGTCTGATCTCCTTAAAACTTTGCATGCTTTTTTAGAATCATCGCAGTCAGTCGCATGTGCTCACCAGGTTTTGTGAAGTTTTGAGTTTTCCTTTAGTCTTTATAGGATTTTGGGTAAATTTGGACAAGCCCCCTTTTTTTTCATAATTATTGACCTACAGTGTCCAGAGAATTGTACTGCTTGGTTTTATCCAGATTGAGCGAAGAACCTAGGAGTAGTTCGCAAAAGTATTTTTTTTTTTACATCTCAATCATTTAACAAACAATTTGATTGATAGTAGTGGTTTTACAGGCAAAGTTGTCCAGAATGAGAAGTTCTATCATATGATACGAATATCGCATGTATGTGTGAAAAAACGTGCAATCATAAAATTGTACATTCGTTTACGTTCTTGAAAGATGTGATATTGCCGCCCAGTGGCCGATGTCTTTGAAATTTCTCACAGACCTTTAAAGCCGTGAGTCAAACAGGCCCACTGAGTTTCGTTCCGATCAACCTCTGTTAACCTTGTCTAATAGGTGCTCAAAATTCATCGGCCAATGGTGGCCATGTTTTTTTAAGATACGCAAATGTCCTTAAGACACTTGTGGCACTTTGGACCAAAACCGTGCACAGTCATTTTTATGTTGATAGGACAAATGCCAAGGATTCCAATGACATAAGGCACTTGAGTCTGCGACTGACGCTTAGGAGTTATGAATGATTTCGTACTTTCAATCTCTGTAGTGCCCCCGTCAGCCCGATTGGGGCGAGCCTTGTTGTTGGTGGTCTGAGTACTACTATCCCTCCAAGTTTCAAGTCTCTACGGCCTACAGTTTGGTCTGCACAATTGTTTTATGCGAAGATCGCTGATCCTTGGCCATTCGAACAATTACAACAGGGTTTATGCGCTATACGCTTGAACCCCTAATAATCAAAAATATAATCGAAATATAATACATTACACACTGGAAACAACTTCCCTCTTCTTGTCATGTGACTTGGATAATATCTGCTACTGTGGAGTACATTGTATGTAAAAACTGAAATATTTTGAAATATTATTACAATTTAAATAGCTATTTTCTACAGTTTAAATGTAAGTTATTTCTGTCATGTCAAAGCTGAATTTTCAGCATCATTACTCCAGTCTTCAGTGTCACGTGATCCTTCAGAAATCATAGTATACTGATTTGTTCAAGAAACCTTTTTTATTATTATCAATGTTGAAAACAGTTGTGAAATATTGTTGTGAAAACTAATAATTTGATCATTCTTTGATGAGTAGAAATTAAAAAAAAACAGGATTTATTTGAAATAGAAATTTCTGTAACATTATAAATTTGTTAAAAGTCAAATGAATCCTTTTCATTTCTGACATGTTCACTGTATGCCACTTATTTATTAAATAATGCAACATAGTAGTATATAATGCAAATATAGTATTGTTTGAAATGTTTATTGATGTGTACATTTCTGTGCAGTAAGCAGTATATAGTATTTCTAGTCCATTTCTAGTGTATACCTGTGTGTTTCTCTGATGAGCACGGCCCGGTGTAACTGCTTCTGAAGGTTAGCACTAGCAGGGCCGCAGGAGTGAACAAAGGGATGGACAGCAGCCAGTACGAATCCCTTCTGATACAACTCACACACCTGCACCGGAAGCTCTCTGACTGACGACAGACACAGCAATGAGGACACTGCCACCTCTGAACAGACATACAGAGAGAGAGAGAAAGTCAGAGAGGCACAGAGAGAGAAATGAGCAGACAAAGAAAAAAAATATATAACATTTCATCTATCTTTCAACTATCATCATTTGTCCTGACACAGCCACTACTGCTCAAAAAATGAACGAAAATACCTTATATACCTTTGTGACAACTTACCTATTATAGTGCATGTATTGAAATAATAACAATAATAAAACAAACAATTAAATATATATAAAAAATTGTATCAGAACATCTGTTTTCAATAGTGAAACATATTTCTTGAGCAGTAAATCAACATGTTAGAATGATTTCTGAAGGACCATGTGACACTCAAGACTGGTGTGATGATACTGAAAATTCAGCCTTGCCATCAAATTAAGATTGCCATTCTTAATTAACAAATTAAGATATTTTTGATGAATTCTGAGAGCTTTCAGAATCTGCATAGACAGCAACACAACTTACAAGTTCAAGGCCCAGAAAGGTAGTAAGGACATTGTTAAAATAGTCCATGGGACATCAGTGGTTCAACTTAAATTCTATGAAGCTATGAGAATACTTTTTATGCACAAAGAAAACAAAAATAATGACTTTATTCAGCAGTTTCTTCTCTTCCTTGTCAGTCCTCGACGTGCGTCGAAGACCTTTGTTTTCTATGCGCTCAAAAAGTATTTTCGTAGCTTCATAAAATAAAGGTTGAACCACAAAGGTTGAACCACAGTCTCTGCTAGCTTTCTGGGCCTTGAACGTCAGTTGTGTTGCTGTCTATGCAGATTCAGAAAGCTCTCAGAATTCATCAAAAATATCTTAATTTGTGTTCTGAAGATGAACAAAGGTCTTACGGGTTTGAAACAACATGAGGCTGAGTAATTAATGACAGGATTTTCATTTTAGTGTAAACTACCCTTTTATATTTGCTTTTAGATGTGATCTTTAGGTGTGATCATTTAGTCATATTTGAGAGAGTGATATAATACAATGTTTTAGTCCAACTGTTTTCAACATTGATAAGTTTCTTAAACACCAAATCTGCATATCAGTCTGATTTCTTAAGGACTATGTGACACTGAAGACTAAATCACACATTTGCACTCTATTCACCTATACGTTCATCTTGCTATGAACTGTGCAGTTATATATTCAGTGGAAACACTAATAAACCCCCCTCAGAGTCAAAGCGTGCTCAGACCGTCACAGTTTTGTTTAAACAAGCTTCTCACACCTCTGAAAGATGATTGCAGTCAAGCAGTGCTCAGATTACAGTTCACTGCTGCCCTTAATAGTGCTCTGAATAATGAGCGCTGGAAATTAAGTTTAATTACTGATTCCAGAAACAAATTGCTTGTAAAACCGTGGCATCAAAATACTTTCAAACAGTTTCTACAGCGTCTCGGTTGGTGTGTCAGTAACCATGTCAGAAAGTGAGCATGTTAACACTTTATTCGGCAGAGATGACTGTGAATGAAATGGTTCACACCTATCTTCTCATGTCTGTCTTACATCATTCATCCCTCCATTTCTACTTCATTTTGTTGCATATGTAGTGGGGTTGAGTAGCAATCTCGTAGCTTCATAACATTAAGGTTGAACCACTGATGTCACATGGACTTTTTTATTAATGTCCTTACTGCCTTTCTGGGCCTTGAACGTGGTAGTTGCGTTGCCGTCTATGCAGGCTCAGAAAGCTCTCAGATTTCATCAAAAATATATTAATTTGTGTTCTGAAGATGATCGAGAGTTAAATGTTCAGTATCCAGTTCAGCATACCAGTACAAAGACATCTGACCCATGTATATCTCATGACATACTCCCATGAAAACTTCACCAAATAACAAAATCTGTTTGCAATCATCAGGTAGTGCTGAAACTGCGGAAGTGTCTTAGACTTTATGACATCTATTAACTTACTCCAGTCCAGAGCATGAACTAAATTAACCAGCACATCACGCGAAAAGCCAGCGGCAAAGGACACTCTATTCTGTAGCTATGCGTGAGAAAAAATGTGTTTGTTTGTGTAAGACCAATACACAAAGAAGATTTCACTGCTCCTGAAAGACCAAATATATGGTAATCTGTCCCTATGTTTACTACAGGGGAATTCAGCCTTCATAAAGCAGAATTTACCCAGTCGGGGGTTAAACATTCAGGTAAACAGTCAATCTCAGCAACAAATTCCACCTCAAGAATGCAGCCCGCTAAACGAATATCCCTCAGTCTAATACACAAGGTCTAACAATGAAATCCAGCGTCTTCTGCAAATATATGTGACCCTGGACCACAAAACCAGCCATAAGGGTCAGTTTTCTGAAACTGAGATGTATACATCATCTAAAAGCTGAATAAATAAGCTTTTCATTGATGTATGGTTTAGGATAGGACAATATTTGGCTGAGATACTTTTATTTAAAAATCTGGAATCTGATCAAAATATTGAGAAACAATCAAAATACTGAGAAAATCGCCTTTAAATTTGTCCAAATTAAGTTCTTAGCAATGCATATTCCTAATCAAAAATTAAGTTTTGAATTATTAACAGTAGGAAATTTACAAAATATCATCATGGAACATGATCTTTACTTAATATCCTAATGATTTTTGCCATAAAAGAAAAATCGATAATTTTGATCCATACAAAGTATTTTTGGCTATTTCTACAAATATACCCATGCTACTTAAGACTGGTTTTGTGGTCCAGGGTCACATATGATCAGAGGTCCCGTTGACCAAAAATTGTCCGTCACTGACTGATTATTTTTATTAGTGATGGACAAATCTAAATGCCGTCCGTCATTTTGACAGATTACACTGAGAGTGATGTACTGTAAATTGAAGCTGTAATTCCCACCCCTGTCCAGTTGGTGGTGAGTGCGCTCCAGACTGGCAGCAGAGCAATGGATCCAGAACAAAAACGAAACTGTCACGAATGTTTTCCTATGTGTTTGATTACGCACAGGCGAGTACACAGAAGTAGGGCTGGGCGATATGGGCAAGAAATTATCACGATAATGTTTTTCATATCAGTCGATATCGATAATTATCACAATAAATGTCAAATCTTTATTTCTTTTAAGTTTAAAGTCAGATTTTTGCTCCAAAGTGAAAGTTGTAGAAACCAGACCATTAATTTTCCTTAACAAAATAAATATATAAATAGAAACATTTATTTCTGCATGTTCTAATGAGTATTGTTTCAAATCAAGAAACAGGTTTGGGTTGTCTGATAATAATAATAATAATAATAATAATAATATCACTTATTTTTTGTCTCTTAGAAATGCACATTTGATAGCAGCTTGAGGATGCAGAGGTTAATCAATCAGTAACATCTGTAACATCTCAGTTTTATATGGTTACATTTATTCTGACCCAGTTTTTTTTGTTTTTTAAATTAAGCATTGGTCTCCCATAGTAGCAAGCAAACATTTTAAATTATGATAAACACAGTTAAAACCACACATAATGGTACCTC